>JAVQJG010002446.1:0-19236 GCA_036024015.1 Craterocephalus amniculus | reverse complement strand
AAACTGGAGCTTTTTGGTAAGGCACATCAACTCTGTTCATAGACTTAAAAAATTAAGCCTACAAAGAAAAGAACACTGTCCCTACGGTGAAACATGTAGGAGGCTCAGTAATGTTTTTGGGCTGCTTTGCTGCATCTAGCACAGGGTGTCTTGAATGTGTGCAAGGTAAAATGAAATCTGTAAACTATCAAGGCATTCTGGAGAGAAATGTGCTGCCTAGTGTCAGAAAGCTTGGTCTCAGTCGCAGGTCATGGGTCTTCCAACAGGACAACGATCCAAAACACACAGCCAAAAACACCCAAGACTGGCTGAGGGGAAAAGCGTTAGACTATTTCATGAGCCCAGATCTGAATCCCATTGAACATCTGTGGAAGGAGCTGAAGCATGCCATTTGGAGAAGACACCCATCAAACCTGAGACAACTGGAGCACTTTGCTCATGAGGAGTGGGCCAAAATACCTGTTGACAGCTGCAGAACGCTCATTGACAAATACACAAATCGCTTAATTACAGTGATTGACTCAAAAGGTTGTGCAACAAAATATTAAGTTATGGGTACCATCATTTTTGTCCACGTGTGTATAAATGTAGTTTATGGCATTTCTAGGTTTCATCCTATTTTTTTTATTTTTTTTAAAATACCATAGAAGCTGCAGATTCAAGTTTTTTGTGTAATTTATTATTATAAGTAGTATTTATTTTAAATGTAGTGATTTAAATTTTCCTTTTTAATGTATTCTTTCATTTTTTTAAAACATGTAATATTTAAAAGGTTTTCTTCATTTTTTTTTTCTCAAATTCTATAAACCATCTGATTTGGGGATTTTTAATTTCAAAATGGATCCTTTTTTAATTTATTTATGCATTTTATTTTTTAAGTTATTATTCACTTTTTAAAAGGGAAAATTATGTTTTATTTTACACACATGAACATAGTTTAAATAATAATAATAATAATAAAAAATATTTATTTTCTATCGTTTGGATTTTATATTATTTTTCCATTTAAACGTATTCATGTATAGAATTAAAATTCTTTTCCTTTCTTTCTCCAGAAATAAATGTGTCCATTTCTTCTCTAACAGCCGACTGATGTCTTGTTGTCTGTTGCAGATTACAGCGCGTCGCTGGGCAGCGAGGAGGAGAGCGGTAAAGACTGGGACGAGCTGGAGGAGGAAGCCAGGAAAGGTTTGTATAGACAGATTTATTTTTATTGATGACATCATCTAATACAGGAAGTACCGTGTGTGTTTCCCTCGGTTTACCTGCCAGGTGTTTGTCTGCGTGTAGAAATATTAGCCCAGGTGGGAATAGTTTGAACAGATGCGGCTGCAGGCACATCCCATTTATTTGTCAAATCTAGTCCCAGACACCGTCTGAATGGTTCACTGTCCATACGGCTTATCAGTACATGTTGCCATGGTAACAACACACTGCACCAGTCAGAATAGGTTTATTTATGTATTTATTTTACGTGTTTTAATGATGGGGTTAAATTTCTGTCGTGTCCGGCCTGCAGCTGACAAAGAGAGCCACTATGAGGACGAGGACACCTCAAACAGGAAGAGGAAGGTCCGATCATCAGCCCCGCCCAGCAAAAAGAAGCGACGAAACTAAACACACACATACACACACACACATACTGCCAAACCTAGTTTACCCTCTAATTTCTCCTCCCACCCCAACTGGCTCTTTTCATGCCCACACGTCACACAGACACACACGTTGAGACGAACGATGTGTATATAGACGTAGACGCCCCGTTTTCGTTGTCGGTCATCGAAGTGTCAGGTTGCGACGGCGAAACAACCGGCAGGACCGCCGCGCTTCATTCAGCAGCTCCTCTTCCTCTTCATTCCTTCATCTTTTTCTTTTTCTTTCCACCCATCTAACCATCAGGGTTTCTTCTTTCGTGAGTGTGTGTGCATGTGTGTTTAAATTGGGTTTTTATTGCAAGCATTGTTTATTTTCTGTTCAAAAAGATTGTTTCTTAATTAATGGATAATAAAAGATGACTTGACATATCCTCTGCCAAGTGTTTTTATATGAAACTTATGATTCCTCCTCCCCCTCATCTGCGTCTCTCTTCCTTCTGTTTTCCTCACCGTTTTGTTAAATTGTGATAACAACATGGAGTATTTGCCTTTTTTAAAAGTGGCACGTGCATATTTCTTGATTATTTTTTTTTTCTTGCTCTTTTTTTAAAAATGGGGTTTGTAAGCTTCTTCGTGCAGGCACACACACACATACACACCATCTCCACACTTGTCCTCTGTTTTCTCTTTTGTTCTATCAGAGTAGATATGATGTACTGTTTAATTCTGGAAATCCTGTTTTTGTTTTTGTAATAAAATTGAAAGGAACTGTAGTTTGTTTTCTGTGTTTTCTTTTTCCGTCACACTTTGGATGGATGGTATCAGCTTACACCGGACCTTCTGAATCCAGTCAGCGGTTTGCTGGGGACGGGAAGTGGGAATGTGTAACATAACTGGGGTGATGGTCAGGTCCACGTGGAAGCAGGTTGCTTCAGGTGAACCTTTAGTGATGGCTCGATGGCACTTTTTCACATCCAATACCGATACTGCAGCCTTGAGGATTAGCCGATACCGGTCTGATTCTTTTTGTCACTAATAGTTAATGAAACTTGGATGTAATTTTCTTGATGCTATTTTCTAAAAACTGCACCTTCATTGTGCAGCAACTGTTCTGGTTCCCGAAAGAAATGAGGAAAATATGCGATCAATCAGATGCCGGCACTCACAAGTTACTGCAGTTAACAGCATTTGTAAACATTTACAGCTGCACCATTAAAATGTTTTAAATAAAAGTGCAAGTTGGTGCAAATATTCACATTGAGCAAAAGCAAACCCAGTGTATAAACAGTAAATGCACAAAGTGAAGTTGAGGATTTATTAGATGGTTTGGATCATAAAGGTTCTTGTAAAAAAAAAATCTGATACCCGATCCAGTAATTTTGGCCTGTATCGGACTCGATACCTTATCCGGTGGATTGGGTCAGACCCTCCCTAATAGGCGGTGGGCTACAACCTGAGGTTTGCCTGCAGTAATTGAATAATTACATTATGAAAACAAACTGCTGAGTGCAGCAGCGTTGCCAGTCAAACCGAGTCCGACGGACGTTTCAGTGGCATCTTACATGATGTGTGGCAAAAAAATCTAATAAGCTCCAAAAATTTGTTCTTCTGTGTCTGAATCCGGTTGAATGTTGGGAGGTATTTTTTCTGATATCTGGTACTTTCAAAGATGGCATTTTAATTTGTGCAACTCTCCCATTATTTGTCTTATCCCCCCTTTTATCTACCAAAAAGAGTAAAATCTATTTTTTTCCCTTTTTAAATCAGTAAGTCAATGGGACTTTGCCCTTTCTAGGCATTTGATAGAAAATTAATAAAATGAATATATCTGCAACCACAAGGGCTATTCGACTACTTTTTGTGCTCATAAAGGGAACATTTGTGGGATTTATTGATGTGTAAATATCACTGGTTAGAAATAAATCAAGAAAAATGTTAAGCATGCCTGAAAGAAAAAAAAAAACTTTCATGAAGAATCTGAATACGGAATCATGTAGCTGAAGCTCTAATCCTCAAAATCATACGATGTATGAAGATCATCTCTACAGTTGAGATTATCTCAACTGTGAGAAGCTTTTAGTCCAGTTTGGATGACGTTTCCAAAATGGCCTTTGTTTGTACAGTCTAGCAGTTTAAGCGGGTAAAGTGTTACATAGTTTTGCCCAAAAGGCTGCTGATGAGGTGATGAAGAGGATGAGTGAGTACAAATGGAAGAAAAATGGTTGAGATATGAAAACTTGAACATATTTTCTTTGATGACCCCCTTCATTCAAATACTAAAAATCAGCGAGCCCACTGCCCCACTCAGTTCTTAAACCATGCTGGTTTTAAGTTTTAAGTATAAATACTGGATTCTCGAGTCCAAAGTTAAATTAACCAGAATTTTTTTCACAAAGTAGATTTTCTGTATTTACATTAATTACTATGACTTTGAATGGTGAAGTCTGCAGGACGGTCCTGTCCTCTTCAGGGGTCCCAGACCCCATGTTGGGAACCTCTGCTGTAAAGGAACAGAAGTGACTCCCAAAAGACAAAACAACAAAGATCTGAAATGACATTAAGACTTTAAGACATAGAGAACAAAGAGGGCTGAATCATCACATTTCAGAGGGAAGCTACAGAACAAATTCAGAATCAAGCTGACTGAAAATACAAAAAATGTACAGAGAAATGGGAAATGTGTCTAAATGTGAAATAAACTATCATTGTGGTGTTCGGCCAAACCAGAACTATAGAAGACTTTGAAGAAGATTCATACGGTCAGTCTTGACTCTGACCTGATGAACCTCTGATGTTTCTGCTGTTTACGCACATTTACTTACTCTTAATTTATGCTCATTCATCTAATTTCTTTTTCACATAACAACTCTACAAAGACGGGACTTCAGATAAGACCTGTTCCTACTTCCTACTTATTTTGCTTAAAGATTAAAAGTGAACAAATGCAAACGTGATTTAACCCACTTCAGTTTGCTGCGGCTGAATGTAAATAAGTCAGCCTGCAGGCGGGTTTAGCGAGACGCTGGAGTTAAAGTTGAGTTTTGGTTGGTTTTAAGAATAAGGAATACAATATTTGTATATTTGGAACATTAATACATTTCTGATCTCTACATACTTCATTGTCAAGGTGACTTTTCTGTCTGGAGTTATTAGAGGTGGCAAATGATTGACACAACTCAGATTTCCCTACTTTTTGTGCTAAGTTGAGTAAAAATTTAGCTAAATTAAGTATTTTGGCTACTTTTGTCCCCTATGTAGTTTTGATGTATTATTGTGCATGTTTCTATTATTTCTACTTTTTCTCTGCAAAGTAAATCTGTAGATACATGAATGATAAAAACAAACAAACAAGATGCAATCGTGTCCAAGAATTTTGACGATAGGTTTTTATTATTTGTTTAATGGCTGATAAAAAACATTTTTACATGTGTTATAAAAGAGTGTGATGACATAAAAAGGACACACCTGTCTTTCCGTTAATCCTGAACACAATGAGATGAAATCTGAATATTTACAGCAGCAGGAGGAAATACATGAAAGCTGGTATCAATCATGGCTAAGAAACACTCAAAGGTCTAAGGGTGTCATTAAATATAACAATGATTGAACATTTTAATACCAATAAAATAGGAATACTATTGAAATTGAGCTGGTGGATCATTAACTTTAATTTTATTCGTTTTAAACTTCAAACTTTATTTATCTATAAAGCTCTTTTCATGCGATTGACAACACAAAGTGCTTCACACAATAAAATAAAATTTATACATAAAAACTGTTGTATCATAAAAACACACAGTAGTAGAATTATTAACATGTAATAACTTCCATCGATAGCCTAAAAAAAAAAGGTTCCCTCATCTGGTTATCTTTCAGATCCAGACTAAACCCGTTTGTTAGTTGTGAAAACATGGAAGAACTCCTGATAAGCACCCAGTCTTGAAAAAGGCTTGGGAAAAAAAGTTCCCCTGTGCCTTAATATTAAAACAATGATGCAAAGTTTGTTCCTTATTTGTTTTTTTAGGGACGTATGCAAACGACTTAGTAAGGGATGGGATCGATCAATCAACACCCATGACTAAATACAAAACAGTTTCCTCAAACTGAGACCCAAACAGGAAGCTGCTCCATTTATTTTCTTGATAACAAATGAACTCTGACAAGAACATGGAGATCGCTCCATAAACCTTGATGCTTGTGAAAATATTCATTTCATGTCAATAATTTCAAAATAAGTAGACAGATTTTGATTTTACTGAAACTAAAGAGAAACTGAAGCATCAATGTGTCGCTTTTTTTTTTGCACACTTATTTTGCAGCACTGTTTTGCATTTTATACCTCTACCTCACAGCGAGGTTCACACTCTTTGATCTAAACAGGTTCGTGTTGATGCAGCCGAATTGTAATGATTCTGCTCAAACTACTTTATGAAAGAAATTTTGCATCCATTGATATGACCCTTTCTGGCCGATACCGATATTAATGTTTTTACAATTAGATAACTTATCTTTCCTGATTTTGTTTTGTAAAAGTTAAGATGATCAAATTCTGTACAATTGTAAAGTTAAAATTAGCAGCGTTGGCTTCCTGACAAAGTTTGTGACCCTCTGGTTGGTGTTTTTTTCTGTGACATATCAAACTAATGGTGTTGGTTTGATGCAACATCCTCCTCACGTTACTTTAACTTTCTAAGTATTGCATACTGCTTTTCGAGTATCTTCTTTTGATACCATGTAAAACTACCATCTGCTTCTCCGCTTTGGTTAGATGCTGCCTAAACAACACTGCCTGGCAAAACACCCATCCTCCTACAAACAGCTGAAAATAAATATCGACCAAGTTTTACTAATCAGACTGATTACGATATTTATAAAAACTCAACGTTTGCTGATACAGATATTGAAGCCATCGTGCATCCATTGGAAAGAGTAATGCGACATATAGCTCATGTTAAATCTGATGATAAATCTTAAATCTTACAAAAGAGTTTTTGCTTGTCTGTGAATAAAACAAACAATTAACTGTGGTTTGTTAAACTGTGAGATTCCCTCTTTTTATTTTTGTTCAAGTCACGAGATAGCGGTTTTCTGTTTGTCAGTAAATGCTACAAATGAGACGGGACGGGTTGCTGGTGGTAAAAAACTTTTATTGAGGGCATGGAGGTCATAAATAAGGTCCTGCTTGTTTGAAAGGTGGAGCCACCATCAATGGAGAAATGCTAAAGGCAATTTAATATCTTTCCTTTTGTGCCACTTAATGCTTTGAATTTTATTTCTAAGCTTTGATTTCTAATGTCTAATTTTAGATGTATTAATTATTTGTTCCTTTGTCTTGGTAAGAGGTCCGTGTTGGGTTGAGCTGCAGGCCAAACCTCTCAGAAAGTTGTCCTGCAACAACACAAGAGAGGATTGAAATAACCATTTCTGTGATGGTATAATATTTGTCTTCCCTGTTTCACACTGGAGCATTAATTTCACACTTGGAAGATACAGTTCTGCTTTGTACTCAGGTTTTTACTCTGCTCATCTTTACCTCAGAGAGACTCTACTTGTCTAATACCTAGTCATTTTTATAGACTGTTACTATAAACCTAAATTTCATTTCAAATTTAATAATTAAATATTTACGGGTGAGTGCCGTTGTTTCACAAGAATTCCTGGAACTAGGCTGCTTCTCAAATTATCATATTTTAACCTGGCCAATAGTATCAGACCATTAAATGGCCGGCAGTACTTGTTTCACATGAACACTATTAGATCAACTCATGGGAAAACAGAAAACATCTCATATCATGAGATCATTGATAGGTAATAAGAAATCCAGATTTTTTTTTGTCGTTGCTTGTAATGCAGATAATTAACCTCAAATATAGTGGCTATCAAGTCAATTTTAACCTAAACAATCACCCCACCCCCCCAAAGCGTTGTTTCCCATATAGCCGAGGTCGACCCGTCTGATGTATAAATTATGATAAATAAATGTCATCTTGTTGGTCGTGGCTCAAAGAGTTTGGGAATCCGTGCTTTACATGTATGGTCTGTCGTTTTGTTTTTTCTCGTCTTATTCGGTATTTTGTTCTCTGGTTAATCGTGTTCTCTCCCTGTGGGAGGCAGGAATCCTGGTGGGAGGGCTCCTGGGACTTTGGTTATCCTTCATTTGCATAAAGATCAATAAAAACTCACATCGGAGCAGCAGAAACCCAGAAGGAGCACCATATGTGGCTTTTGAATCAAAGTCTGGACAGATCAAACTCAGTCTCTCTTAATCATGGAACAGACTTTTAAATCATTTTTTATTTGGGGTAAGTCCTCTTTTAATAAACAGTCTATCAAATCAAACCTGTTGAAACAACTAGATAACTAAAAACAACCCATCATTACTTTTAGTGGTGGCAGGAACAGTATAAAATAAAGTGTGTTTGTAGATAACTGTTAGTTTTAACGCTTAGTGCTGTGTATTTTATTGACTATTGAATGAGATCAATATCAAGTTTTTATCTTACTATTTGCAGGATTTATACTTCTTGGTCTGAAGATTACTCACCAAACAGGTAAGATTGAGTTTTTCTTTTTATGAAAAAAACAGTCAGTTCGTTTCTATGTAGAACAGTGGATCTCAAACTTTTTGAGATAAAAAATGCTGGTGCGATGACAGTGATTAATCGTTTGATAGATGGGTCGTCCCGTAGCATCCTTTAGATATTAGTCTTAAAAACTATTAGGATCTTCAAATGAGGGTAAAATGTTTTTTATGGATTCAGTTCACTGCGGTGAAAAGACGCCCAGAATCAAATTCATCCGTTGAGATGATGCCAAATTTATCTTTATTGTAAATTTAGGATTTAGCTCTGAATTAATGATTCAATTTGGAAAGCATAGAATATATATATTTTTTACAGTTATCTGGCGACCCCCTGAAATTATCTTGCAACTCCCTTCTGGGTCACAACCCACAGTTTGACTCTTTTCTGCAAAGAAAACGGCTATGAGAGTGATGCCTGATGTTCAAATCAAATGTTCAAGTTCAAATAAATCTGCTAGTAATACTTTTATGATTTAAAATGAGCGTCTGTTGTCTTGTTTTAAAAAACAAAATTCAGAAAACAGTTTGCTGATAATAAAACATTGGTAACCATCTTGGATTGGTTGATACTGGACAGACTGTACAGTAACTTCCAAAAAACAACAAATCCAAAAGATTAGAAAATAGTTAAGTTTAGGTGGAACATTATAAACACACAAGAAACAGAAAAAGGGGAAAAGAAAGAAAGATTTGGAAAAGATCAGGAGTTTGTTTCATTTACAAAATTGTGTTTATGGTCTTTATCAATCTTTTTGTGATGACAAAAAGCTTCATTACCAGGTCAGTCTCTTCAATTGTTAGTTTATGAGAAGTTTATTTTATGATCATCATAAAAGCAGCAAACAGCTGCTATTGTGAATGTATGAACATCTTATTAGGATAATGTGTTCTGAGTTTCTTGGCCTTTTGTGTTCCTGCTCTACCATTTGGTAGAGAAGATTTTTCAGTGTTTATCATGAATCTTAGCAAAGAATTGATTAAATAAACCTGCCTAAACCGTCACTACCAATTGGTTTGGGTATGTTATACCAAAAGGAAGTGTTTGTTTTCAAGTTGCTGTTTCAAATTTTGACCATGTCATTGTAACTACTTTATTTAGATTTATCTCAACTTTTGCAAAAAAAAAACAAAAACAAATTTTCCTTGGGGAAGGGAAAATGCATGTGAGACATTTCTCTCTTGCATTTTTCTTAGTGTGAAAGTTAAAGGGTTAAACTAGAAGCAAATCTTATTAAGGAGATGCTCTACCTTCTTGCAAGTCTCTCTAGGTAACGTGTCTCCGAGAGGCGTAGCTACACAGTCTGCAGAGCCAGATTCAGCAGAAAATGGCCCAGATATGGCCATCGATGATTACCGCAGTCCTGGAGATCCTGAGAAGACCTGCGCCTCTGTGCCGACGCAAGACGATCCCTGGTGGCAACTGGACCTGAGGAGCATCTATCACATTACAGCTGTTTCTGTCATCGGCAAGGCGACCTGCTGCCAGGAGCAGCTGGACGGCGCAGAGATCCGCATCGGCCTCAGGAACGACTCCAGCAATGAAAAGTAACGTCAGCGGGGGGCTAAAGACCACCTGCTTGCTGTAGTGAGATTAGTACGTACTACCGGGCAGTTTATTCGTGTTTAATCATCGTTTCTGGTTTATTCCAGATGTGCCGTCATCTCCGCTGCAGAAGGACGATACAAATACGACTTCCAGTGTGGGACGATGCTCGGCCGCTTCGTCCATGTGGTGCTTCCTGGAAGGCAGAGGAATCTGACTGTCTGTGAAGTACAAGTTTATGGCACAGTGCTTGGTAAGTCCCACCTACACAGACTGCAATCACAAGGATTACCTATAAATAATTTCTCCTTTGCCATCAGCGCTTTTCTCGTATTTTGGCTTTGAATTCTTGGAAGAACTGCACAAAGTTAGATTCACATTTTTCTGATCACTTGGAAGTTGAAAAATAGGATTGGGAATCATTGGTTTGATCACGATAAGATATTATATCGAAACAGTGATTTGATGTTTGCTCAAATTCAGTCACGATACGATTTCAATTCGATTTGATATAGGATCCACCAATCAATATGAAACAATATAAAGCAATATCACAAGTGATTGATTACAATTATTTCCATTCATCACAAAAAGCTACTAGATAATCATCTAACCTTTCTGCATTCCTGATTTCTGGCATTAATATTCAATTTAAAAGAAAATATTTTTAAAATTATCTAAGCCGATGTTAGGATTTTGGATCGATATCATTGACCATATGATCGATGTATCAATGTATATCAATGCATTTTCCCAACCCTATTGAGAAAGTCTTCACAGTAGGGATGATGGGCATAGCCAAACTTTAAGGTCAATACTGAAGTATGAGAGCAATACCTCTTTGAATAGAGATAACTGATGAAAAATATGCCATTTTTCTTCAGCTCTGAGAGTTTAAAAAAAATTAAAACTGCATGTGAAGCCACACATGCAGTTTTTTTCTTGTATATTCAGTGTTTTCCATTCTGTGTCACATGATAATGGCATCAGATGTCATGATGATTGATGGTTTGTTTCATATTTTACTGGCTTAGTTGGGAATTTGATCATATTTTCCGTTAAATAAATGATAATAATCTTAATCTGTATCATAATTATTTAATAATTGTAAGTTTCTTTATATCATAATATTTTATATATTTGTATATTTAATAATTTTTATAATTTAATTTTTATTTTAAAAAGTTTTTTCAAATCTTATTTAAATTTCAAATTAAAATGTAAGATACCTTAAAAATAAAAATATCAATGCTAACTGCACAATCAAGATTATACTGTATGTCCTTTCAAAAAAAGTAAAATCAAAGAAATTGCATTTGTATCAGAATTATTGTAGTACTAAAGGTGTCCACCAGGTGGCAGACTAGTGTGAGATTATAAACAAAAGGGTTTTGAGCAAAGATTTTACCATAGGATTACATTGAATCTATGGGATGAGATACATAATGTGATACATAATGTGATACATAAAGTGTCAAAGGGTTAAACCATCATATTGTTATAATAAGTATATAATATAATTGTATATAAGCTCCCTACATAACATAACTGTGTAATGAAAGTTATTCAGCAGCACCTTGTGTCAGGAAATATAACGAGTGTCCACATAATTATCTGAAATACAGGAATCAGTTTACAGCTGTGTAAAAATGATCCAATACAATACAAACAGAAAACAAGTTAATGTTTGCTGATTTCACACATTGCCAGATTCAGTGCATACTTAATTTCACATACTTAGAATCACTATTAATGACAAAAAATCTTAATCACGATCAATAAAGGCTGTTGGATGGAAGCTATAAAATCAAGCTGGATCTCAGTAAGGATGCATTTCGTCCTTAGGTATTGAAGTTTTTACCAACATCTCAGAGGAATTTAGTTCATAAGTTGTGTCACATTATATCTGACCTTAAAATCTATTTCATCTGATATATTTTAAAAAGAAAAATTCTCTCTCTTTCTTTTTTTCAAAATCCCAAGAAAACATAGGTGTGAGAGGAGTTGCGTCTCAATCTTCCTCGCGATGGAGAACAGCGGGAAAGGCCAGCAATGTCGTGGATGGTGTTGAATTCACCACCTGCAGCATCACAGAGGACAAACCCAGCCAGTGGGTTCAGGTGGATCTGCTGGTTCCATACAACGTGTCGGTGATCCAGCTCACCTTCACTGAAGACTGCTGCTATGGAGTTGAGGTCCACATAGACAATACAAGGTATTTTCTTTCTTTCTTGGACAATACTTTTTGAAATTAAAGATCAAACTACAGCATTAAGGGGAGCCTTAAATCCATAAAGCTTTAAGTTCCTCTTGACAAAAGCAATTTATTCTGCATGAGGCTGATATAAATGAGAACAGATCTACACACACTGCTGATGTGAAGCTTTTTAACAATGTATTTAATCCATTGCAGTTGTCTGGGAGCTCCCAGCAGTTTCCAGTCTCTGATGACCTTGGATTGTGGAGGGATTGTTGGTCGCACTGTGACCGTTTACCACCCTGATGTACCACTGACACTGTGTGAGGTCGAGGTCTACAGCAACTTGGAGAATCCTGAAAACAAATTCCCACAGCGACCCCCCGCTCGTGGTAAAGTCATGGTTTTGTTGGTTTAGTGTCTCCGTTAATTTGACAAACTGCACGTCAAGCGAGGAAGGCAAACATCTAAAAGCATTTAAAGGAATGAGAAAATATGTCAGTGGGCTCTAGACATGGATAGAAAAATATACAATAAAATATTACAAAATAGCAAATCTTAGCACTTACACTTCACAGCAGGTTCTTGACATGCCCTGGGAATCGGGTTTTCATTGTATACATTATTCAGAAGACATTGTGGTCACCAGTCCACCAAATAGACCTTCTGCATAATCCGTTCAACAGCACAGACAGGAAACATTTTCAATATAATATCAAATATATGTTTTAACAAGACCCGTACATATTTACACTTCTGTGGACATGCATCTGAATTTACCAGACAATGGTTCCTCGACGAGCCACCTGCATGTGTTTAAAGTACGTCTGACTGGAAACAGGAAATGGGACGAAATATGAAGTGTTTGCAGAAAACGATCCAATGACATTGCCATCTGGTGGCCAATATTTACAATATTCTTGCCACACTTACATTTCAATAAAACAATATGAATTGCAATGAAAGATCAACCAAAGCATTACAAAACACAACAAACAACACAGGAATGTTTATAAAAGTCACTTTCTACACACTGATAGTGACTAAATGATTGAATGAATGACTGAGGTGATAAGGCAAGGCAAGTGTGTATAGCACATTTCATGTAGATGACAATTCAAGGTGCTTAACATACAAACATTAGAAACATTACAGCAAGGTGCAGAAAAGCAATAAAAATAATTTAAAAAAAAAGTAAAATCACAAAATAAGAAAATTAAAGAAAGAAAGAAAGAAACCCTCAGAAAAAATCAATCATCATAAAAGGCTGCAAATATAAAGGTTTTCAACCCTGATTTAAAACTGCTGACAGTGTCAGCAGACCTGCAGCTTTCTGGGAGTTTGTTCCACATGTGTGGAGCATAAAAACTGAACGCTGCCTCTCCGTGTTTGGTTCTGACTCTGGGAACAGAAAGTAGACCTGACCCTGATGATCTGAGGGATCTGGTTGGTTCAGAACAAACCAGAAATTCCTGAATATATTTTGGCCCTAAACCATTCAGTGCTTTGTAAACTAACAGCAGGATTTTGAAGTCAATTCTTTGACAAACAGGAAGCCAGTGTAAAGATCTGAGGACCGGTGTTTTATGATCTATGATATGTGATATTATGTTATATGATATGTATCATGCAAAAACCTAATCACAGATTAAATATGCATGTCTGTCCAAACGGGTTTACTACCTGCTGTATAGCTGTAGTCTTGTGTATCGCGGGACTTCCAGACCAAAACAAACCCGATTGTCAATGGGCAAAACTGCAAGCGTGGTTTTGGGTTTATGGAGACCTGATAGAGAAGGAAAGGTCAGCTTTTTCATCAGAACAGGTTAGTCAAGCAAAATAATTACTACCAAGCAGCTATGACTATAACAGAGTTGCATAGAGCCTTTGTAAGAAGATATAAAAGGTTTTAATAGTAAAGAACTCCGTATGACTCAGTCACAAGGGCATTGCTTTCAGCTGCTTTATCCATCCCCCGGAGCTTCATGTTGGCACTTGCTGTTGTAGTATGTGATTCCATGTGGGAGGACAAAAAATGTCAAATGGTAGCTGACTAAGATGACCTGAGGTAACTTCATAGTACTAGTGCCCGGTCAAAAGATCATTTCGCTCATCCATAACGTCTGAAGCTGCTGAAAATAACGGACGATGCTTCATGAGTGTGTTCAGAGAGAGACTTCTTCATGTCCACTGTGAGGCAGAAAGGTATCAGCACTTACATTTGTTAAACTTTGACAAACTATCACGGCAAAAGTAGCATGAAGCTCAGCCCGCTGGGTTTTATAGCTGAAGTGCTGCAGGTCACATGATCTATGAGAGACAGATCCGCTCATGCAAAGTTGCATGTGTGGTTTCTGAAGAGGGCAGCCCCCTCAGTGCGCCTACAGGTGTCAAACACTGAACTGACCCCAGAAATCATCCATTAATGCTCACATTAGGCCGGGGGTCTACAACCTGCAGCTACGGAGTCACTACTCCTACTCTTTGATTTCTTGTCTTGTTCTCTCAAATGAAGTCGCTTTGGATAAAACATCTGCTAAGACACAGTAGTAGTAGTAGTAGTAGTAATAGTAGAAGTGCTAGTAGTAGTAGTAATAGAAGTAATGGCCACAAGTGTGTCTCATAATAACACAGGCTTAAAATGGTAAAGAACCAACTAACATTGATAAATCTAGATATTATGACGAATTAATGTTTTACCAGTTTTTTATTAAATAATTGCATTGAATTTCCACGAAAAGTACCAGGATTTTTCTTTAAGGTCTATTTTTTTAACTTAGGTAGGAAACTACAAACTTTTAAAGAACATTTCCACAAATTTCTACATCATATAAAGAAAAATCTTCTATTTACAAAGTTTTTTTTTTTAATTTTGCAATGTAAACTACAAAAATAGATTGTGGTTCTTCAAAAGTGACAAATTTCCTGTTTATATTTATCAAAAAATATAAGTTGTCCCATTTCAAAATGTATGCGGCTCTAAACAAGTTTTTATTTAGCTGGACTGAGGGTCAAGTTGTCTGTTTGGTGTGTAAAGGTTGCAGACCTCTGCCTTAGGCTGATATTTGGGTCAAAAGTTTAATTTCGGGGGAAATTACAGGTTTAGGACCCCAAGCGGCCAAAGGTTACACAGTATCCTGAGGGACCTCCCAAAGGGATCAATAATGTGTATTCTATTTAATTCTAGTATCCCTTTAAGTAATATAAATACCAATTCCCTGTGGGTTTTTTCATGCAGTGTGACGAGCTGATAAAGAATGCAGACCTCTTCTCCATTTTTAATGTTTTATTTGTCAAAAATGTCTAATTCTTAGTTCACCAGAGTCCAAGGGTCAGTCGTGTCCCACCATCTTGTCCTGCCAGGACACACTGCCTGCGGGAGAGTTGAAAAACGTGGTGTAGCGCTCCCGGACGTTGTAGGCCTCCCTGGACGCCCGGTTCCCGCCCATGTTCCCTACGGAGACCAGGCACCTCCAGCGCCGCCGCGCCGCCTCGTCCAGCAGCCTCTGGTTGCTGCTGGGGGCGAGCAGGAAGTTGTGGAGGATGCACAGCGCCGTCATCAGCGCCTCCACTCTGTCCGGGTGCAGGTTGACCTTGCGCTGGAGGACCCTCCACCTGGAGCCCAGGATGCCGAAGGCCGTGTCTACCGCCGCTCTGGCCCGCGAAAGTCTGTAGTTGAAGATCCTTTTGGGTTTGCTGAGGGTGCGACCGGGGTACGGCCTCATCAGGTGGGGTTTCAGAGGGAAAGCAGCGTCGGCCACCACAACGAACGGCGCGTCGCCCAGCTGAGTGGCGCCGGGGAGCGCGGTACCGGCCGGCACATCAAGAGTCCCACTCTCCATCGCTACTCCCAGCTCCGATCGAGCATACAGAGCAGCATCACCAGTTTCTCCAAAGTCCCCCACCTCCACTACTCTGAACCTGTAGTCTGCGTCCACCAGAGCTAGGAGCACCAGAGAGACATCCTTCTTGGAGTTCCCGGGCCGCGACGGCACGCGGACGTCGATGTGCTTCCCGTCCAACGCTCCCAGGCAGTTCGGAAAGTTCCACCTGTCCCAGAAGGTTTGGGCCACCTGCCGCCAGGTGTCCTCCGTCGCTTTGGGCAGGAACTTCTCCCGCATGCACTTCTCCACGGCCGCACACAGCATGCGCAACGTGAGGATCACCGTGGAGCGGCCCATCCGGTAGCTGGAAGCCAGGCTGACCATGGAGTCGCCCGAAGCCAGATACCTGTGATGGGAAAGTTTAGAGATGAATTCATTCATTCATCTGTCGCTATAGAATCTAATTTCTAAAGCTCTTTTCATGTAATGCACCTTAAAATAAACCAAACATATTGCATCAAAATCTTTCCCACAACAAAGTATAAAACAGAACAATTTTTAAAAAATGCTACTTTCTCTCGGCAGAAGAATAAATAAAATATAATGTTTTTAGACAGAGATTTCAACATTGCAGGTTTTCTTAGAAAAATTATTGTGTTATATCATATTATAAAATGTTTTTAAATATATAAATATGCATTCATAATGGAGGTCCCTTCAGCCAAAAGGGTTAGTGTGGAATTCCTAAAACATGTCATTTTTAGCAAAATTATTAGCCTGTGCTAATTACTAACATGCTAATCACTTAACATGTGATGAGGACAATTCAATTAAATATATTTTGTTATTTTGATTAAAGTAAAAAAATTAAAAAGCTATTTTGAATTAAAATGTTACCATCTTTTTAATTTTTTTAAGTATTTTTTTATAATAATCAATGTTTTTGTGTATTTACTGATTTATTTCAATTTGTTTCTCAATGTTCATTCATTTAACTTTAATTTGTCAAGAGAAAAGTCACAAGTCATGAGATTTGTGTCTCATTTGCAGGGGATGCACAACCATGTAAAGTTGCAGACAGATGCAACATAAGAAAAAAACAGATGAGACATAAAAAATATGGAAAATTAAACATTTTAAGTCAAATTAAAACTGTTTAACTTTGAAACCAGTGTAGATAAAGGATATCTGCTGATATTTATAGTGCAATTGAGACACAGCAATTGTGAAAATAAAAGGAACAATACATGTGACAAACAGGAGAAGATACAAAGGGACCAAATTATAAAACAAAACCGTTATGAAAAAAAAAAATTAAAATAAAAAAAAAGAATAAATGAGGGGGAATACATAATAAAAGAAAAAAATTAAATAATGAATATTTAAAGAAATAATCTCAATCTAGAGACTCATGATGAATCAGTCCAAGATAAGAATTAGCAAGTCTTAATATTTCATTTTCATCAGGTATCATGACTGAGTTTAGATATTCACGTATTAAAACTCTTGAACTCTGGGTTTTAAAGCCCCAGGGGGCAAATAAACTAAAACCCTTCGTAACAAATTCTGTCTTCCAGTGTGGGAAATCAAAATATTTCCAGACTGAACTTGTATCCATCCGCTTACACAAAACTGAACAATAAAACTACCTTGAAACTGAATTTGCTCACAACAGACCCTGACTGGCTCCAATCGATGGCATTAGTTATGAGTTGCTGCTATTTAAATAAAGCTGAAATGAAATGCCCCTGCTGAACAAGTTTTTCCATTTTAAAGCGAAAAACTTTACTTTCTGAGGTTTTTATACATTAAAAAGTTTATTAAGCTTTGTGGTCTGTTATTTCTAAAGTTACCTCAATGCAACAGCCAACCTCTGCTTGGGTTCGATGGCGGCTCTGTAGTTGGTGGATTGCTTGGTGAGTTCAGGGCCCACCATGGACAGAATTTCATCCATCTGCTCTGCACTCATCCTAAAATACTGATAATGCCGATCCTTGTCCAGCCTCAGCTCAGCCACAAGGTTGTAGAAATCCCCCTGTTCCCTCCTTTTCTGGTTTCGAGGATGCACCCAGTACCTGTGCATCCTTCTCCCACCTCCTCTCTGCAGCTGCTCAAGTAGGAGAATAAGTGCAATGGCTTTCCTTCTGTTAACAGGCACTGTATGGGAAACACATAATATTATCAATACTGAGCAACTTTATCATTATCTGTCAGTTTTTTATAAACTAAACTTACATGTAATTAGGCCTACATTGTTTGAACATTACAGTACATCAAAGCAGAAATATAACATTAAACACAATTTCAACCAAACAATTATTAAATATTTTAACTGACTTACTTGTGTGGATCGACAAAAAAAAAACAAGAAACACGTGAGGCCTTTTGCTGGTTTGTTTTTGATTAACCAGCTATCGCGCGACGTTGCAATCTGTCGCTACGGTCTGAAACGCTCGTGAACGCCGGGTGTGAAGCTGCGCGTGGACGCTTTGTGTGGAGCATAAGAGCTAGAATGAGCTATTTAAATCCCCGGACACATATAAGAACATATTTCTATGAGTATATCTAATTTCCAAGGGTCTGCAGGTACAAGACAGCAGCGTTGTTTGTGCTGCCATTTTTTACTACGGTGTCCCTGAGAGGACAAACAGATTTAACCCCTTAATGCCTAAACTAACTTATTTGTGGGGAGAAGGGACAGGGGAAGGACACAAAACCACAGCGAAAAAGACAGGGAAAAGTAACATTTAGGATTAGAAAAAAAAAAAAATTGGTGTGTGAAAGGCTATATTCACAGCGGGATTCAAAACGCATTAAGTATTAAAAACAGACTTCAAAATGAATTAAATAGAATAATAAACAATAAAGGAGGATAGATTTTAAAAAGATAAAAGGTTTTTAGATACTTGATAAAAGGTGGCAAAAATAAAAGTAGCCTATATAAATAATGTAGAACTACAGCAGCTAGATAAGTAAAATATAATAAATAAATAAATAATTAAAATTAATGCCAGAAGTGGTTTTAAGCAAAATAGCTACACCTGGAAGTAATGGGTTAAAACTGCAGTAGGCAACTGACTTTGTTTTGGTTTTTTTGTTGTTGTTTTCTTTTATTTAATAAGAACAAAGTGGGTATAGAAAACATTTATTACATAAAAAATATAGCATGTACAACAGCGTAGCCTCCGTGCGGTGGGACCCGCAGAGGCTACGCTGACCCTCTGCGTGTTTATACTCCAGCGTAGGGAAACGCGCCGGGTCGCGGGGCTTTTTCCGGCTCTACAGGCAGCGATAGGCTGGTACCGGTCAATAAACCCCGCCACGCTGAGTTTTTTCAGTGCTTCAACATACAAATTTACAATCGATTGATTAAAAGCAATGATCAGTTTTTAAGAGCAGCTGTTAGATGAGCTGCACAGTCCGATCATTTTCCACGTGGGTCATTTCTGGCGTCTCCGTGGATTTTGTGCCACAAATCACCAACGCAGCTGCAG
>JAVQJG010002441.1:0-12774 GCA_036024015.1 Craterocephalus amniculus | reverse complement strand
TGCAAATTTCAATTGTTATAAATTCCATTATATTATCCATTGATATTGACATATTCTTCAACACAGAATATCTTATTGAATTGTGCACAAACAGTGCAACCCCACCCCCTATTTTATTTTGTCTGTTTGTATAGATAAGTTCATAACCTTTAATATCAAAGTTAAATCCCTTGTCTTGAGTAAACCAGGTTTCAGATATAGCTATTATACTAAAGGGATGTACAAAGCTCTGCAAATAATCTCTTATTGCAATGAAATTAGTATACATGCTTCCACTGTTGAAGTGAATAACTGGCAGTTTGTTCTCTGATATAATCTTATTACTGTTGAACTGTTCATTGGTGTAATAATGACAATTATTGTTCAGGGTTGAAAGGAAATTATTGTGATCCGTATACTCAAATGAGTCCAGTTCCAATTGTTGTTTTTGACAGATTTTCTCCAGTTGATCTGTGTCCTTATTGTGTTTTTGCGTAGTTGTATGCAATTCGTTAGACATGGTGGAGAAAAGTAAGTCGTATGTTGCCTGAACGTTTCCTGCATTGTGATTACAGATACTTGTCCAGCTCCTCAATCTTCCTCACTACAATCGTTTTGGCCTCTTCAGGTGTTCCGTTTAATTTAATGAAGATTTTGGAGTTGGTTACCCAAGTTTGCTGAATTTTGTGTTGTTTCCTAAGATCTCTTGCTCTCTTGGCTTTGTCAGCATTCCTTTTTGTCAGGTGTTCGTTTATATACACATTAGTTCCTTTAAGTTTGCCACCTTGTTTCAGTAATGCAATTTTATCTTTTCTGTTTACAAACCTAATGATGATTACTGGATTGTCTCTGTTGCTCCTCCTGGGTAAAGGGTGGCATGCCTCGATGTGGTCCAGGTCCAACTTTATACCTTTCGTCTGGAGAAATGCAGCCACCTATTGCTCAGCTGATTGCTGCTCCAGCTCCCCAGGATCTTCCTTGCTCTCTCCGGCCACTCCATGTGCATACGAGCATGGTTTGATGCGTAGTCCAGTGATGAACACATCATTTATCCTGGAATATTGTTCCAAGGCGTCCACCCTCTGCTCCAGGTCTCTGATCCGTTCGTCCTTCTCGGTGTTCTGGAGGCGAAGAATTTTCACCTCTTCCAGTAGATCTAGAAGCTGTTTCTGCTGCGTCCTGACAGCAGTAACTTCTTCTGACAAGAAGTCGAGTGATTTTTTAATGTCCTCGACTTCTTCTGTTGGTGGGCTTCTCTTTGGACCCATGATTCCTAGTCGTTGTTTAGTCGGTTGTTGTTTCTTTATTCGCTGTTAGCCTGCTACGCTAGTTAGTTAGCCATGTAGCGTGCCACCAAGCCAAGTAGCGACACTGCTGAGCCTTAAATTGACCAAGCTTCATCATGGAAAAAAACTCTTTTCACTTTGAAAAAATGTCTTTTCCCAAACAATGTGAGGTTTTCCATGGACTGTGGAAAGAAAAAACCAGTGATGCTGGTGAAGGCTCCTGATGTCTTCAGTCTCTCAGTTTTTACTTTCTCGACAACATTTAATGAGTGTGTGATTGAGAGGGCTGCATTAGTGCAATTATTTAAATGATGAAGCTATAAGATAAATATTGAAGCATTTTACTGTGGTTTGTAGTAGGTCAAGAGCATTACTCCCAATTAATCCCACCTGTGCATATAATTTCACCACTTGAACACATAAAGTATGAATGCCATCTCACACACACTTTTGCCATCATATCATCAACGAAAAACAAAGAGGCCAAGTAACTGTGGCTGGATTTTCATGCTCAAATTCATGAAAATATCTTCTGGACCAGTGGAGGCATTTTTCTTTGAACAGGTCAATCTGTCGCTGTAATTATCTTGTTGCATTTTCTTCCTTTTTTAGTATTAAAATCAATTAGTTTCAGTCTGTATTTGTTCCTTATCAAATTTGCCAGTGGAGCAAATCATCCATATTAGGACACTAAAGATGTTTAAAAGAACATGTTGCCCAGCAGGGGCCAACTGATGGTCTTTTTTATTATTTACTCAATCATATTCTTTCTTAGCGCCATAAACCAACATAGCTCTTAGCCCCTATCTCAGCTTTAATTTGTATCACTGTTTTTCTTCACGGTGACTTCATAGTTAAATCTTTCACTTTGTACTTTTTCTTCATCGTATTTCTCCCATTCTGCCATTGATAACCTTTTTTAACCCCTTATTTTTAAAGTTCCCGTCAGACCTCTTTAACGTACTTGTTTTACCTCGGTCCTTATTCTTATACCTTTACTATAGCCCATAAAAGCCCCTGAGTCTTCTCCATAAATCCTTCATACCTCTCTCCTCCACTCCTTCAACTCTTGTCCTCTCTCTTTCTTGGGATTTCCATACCCCTGAGCAGATTCCCCCTTCCCCATCACTTGCAGCCTGTTGTATTCTCGTCTCTCTTCTCATCCGTTTATCACTGGCCCTTGTTCTGTTAATCCCTGAGGGTTTTGTTTATTTGTGTTGGAGCTGCTTTTACAGCTTGCGACTGACCCCACCTATTTTCTCACCAGTCATTTGAACAGCAGGGCTGCTTTGCAGCTACTCCACCAATTAACATAGCATTAGCATAATATTTGCATGTGTGCATTAGGGTGTTGATGGGGAGAGAAAATAACAGTTTTACAGCGTTCTTTTTTCATGGCTGAAAAATATATATTTTATGGAATTGCGTCAAAGAGCCACGGGCTTCTTCATCTCTTTTGGGTTGGACATGCTGTTTGGTGAGAAGCTACATGTTTTCAAGTTGCCTGTGAAAAGTTATGAGACCCACCTACATGTTAGCATTTGATTAGTGAAAATGTCACTTTCACAATGTCACAATACAAAATGCAAATATGTATTTTAGTTTTTACTGAAGCTTACTCAGATAATTGAGATTACAGATGAGAAAACTGGAGTGCAGAGCTGTGCCTGAACAGCCAGAAAGTCTTATGAATGAAAGGAGAAGTGGGCACAATTCATTGAGGAAGACACAAACAACAAATAATTATTGCAGAAACATGCAGATACATGAAGAAAAATTTAAATAATTTATTCATACATGTTGATGGAGGCAGAAAGGCGCAGAGGGGTGAAAGAAAGCCAGCTGCTGCTATTGGAGTCAGCGAGCGAAAGACCGGAGCGGTGACGTGTCCAGGGCGTTGAGCCAGGTTCCCAGCGCTGATCGGGGATCAGCCCGCAGGCCTTGCTGTTCCGCCGCGTACCACGCCTGTCCCTCAAACACCGCCGCTCTCATCTGTCACATTAGGGCTGTTGCTCAAATGCTGATGCTGCTTCTGTTTTTGTTTGCCTCATGCCACGCAGGATAGTTTACTTACTGAAACCTGACTGAGGAAGGTGGATTGATTCCTACTGAGGTCACACGTTTGTTCACTAGAGTCATTACCCACAAGTCTCTGGTCATTTGGAGGTTTTCCTCTAGAATTGCCTGACATTGAAGATAATACTGTCATTTCACAAATAGTGAGCACTGTCATGTGATATATTCTACATGGTAAAGCAGTAATGCGCACATAAATCACAGAAAATAAAGTTAGATTGTAGCCATTTGCTAGAATGATTAAAAAGTATCTTAAACGAACCATATGTTTTCATGTCTGTATTTTATTTTGCATCTCAGCATGTTGCTTAATTTTTATGGTTTGAGTGCAGCCGCTCTTTGCTATGGAATTATTTTATGGAGTCTTAATGCATCAGCTGCCTAATATTAATGGCTGCAGACACACTTTTATTTTTTTTTTTCTTTAAAGCATCATTGAAAATGACTGAAATATTTTTTTGGGAAAGAGCAGCTTAAGTACTCGCTGAAATCAGTTTTGATACTTTCATGATTGCCTTTTGAGTGATGCTGCAGTTTGCGTATACATTAGAATGTTAGACTGGGGATTAACAGAGCTGCCAGAATCCAAGATGAAAGAAAGGAAAACAGTGCTAGGAGATAAACATTGTAATAATATCTGGGTTTGAGGCAAGAATTAATATATTTGAAATGGTTTTGGGGCTATGTTTGCCTCTAGAATCAGCTGGATGATACAGTGTTTTGAAATTGGAAAATTTCTCTTTTTTTGGGTGCATTAAACAATTTTAGCTCATTGCCTCTACATGCTTTAAAAACAATCGCAAAATGTTATTTTGTATTCTAACTTTAGAAAAAAGCCTCATTTCTAACCGGGCGCTGCAAAATGGTAGCCCACTCCTAGTGTAACTACTGTAGCGAGGGGTTAAAAGCAGAGGACTAATTTTGATGTGTTAGATTAAGTATTGACAAAGATTTCTCCTACTACTTCGTCCTAATTCCCAAAGCATTATTGATAAGAAATCATAGGTAAATATTTGCTATTCAAATATAATTTTAGTGTCATGTCTCACGTTTGATTAACGCTCTGCAATATTGTATATGTGTGCAGAATTACATCCTGCATTGTGAAATGTGTACTTGTGCCGTCTAAATGTAGTTGTATATAATATCTTGCAGGCCTGTTGGCCCTGGCAGCTGAGCTGCACTCAGCTCTCTAGCTGCTCTTGTCTCTGTATAATCCTCCTCCTCATGAATACATTAACGCCGGAGTCTTAAACTCAGTTTAGCTGGCGGCTCAGCGTCACAGCACATCCTATTACCGACTTTAAATCATTAATGTGACATCGTTTTCACTCAATTTTCAAACACCCACGGTTGAAAACTGCCTGTTTCACCGAACCAGTGCAAACAGAAGACCGCACTCAGTCACACAATCACAACCAGCACATGTGTGTGCTGGTACACAGGAGAAATAACTGATCTGTAGGCTACTGGGTTTAAACAAGCAGAAAAAGTTGCTTTCACATTTAAATATGTGCCCCATTGTGATAGTTTTCCTTCTTTGGTCTGAACTATTGTGATGGAAATAGCCTTTGGATAAATGTGGTTTAAGCTGAGCTAACTCCTACGGTCCTCCTTAGGGTGGGTGTGTGTGATTTAATCTGAGTCTAGCCACTGTTTGCTTCCTCCAGAATGCTGTGTACTGCTGACAATAAATGAAAAAGAATAATCTGAAGCCCCTTTCTGCTCCTCAGCTATTCACACACAAACCTTTTCTCAGGTTTTTTACCTCCAGGCTGCCTCTGAAAAATTTACAATGCCCAGAGAACAACTAAGTCATCCACTTACTGTAGAAGTTGGAAATCTGCCCCCACCCTGCCTCTATATTGCATCAAAAGGTTTTTTTGTGTGTGTGAGAGAAGTTATGGTAATTAGCAAAGCACCTAAAATCATCTCAGAGTGCATTTAACTGTTTTTATGCTCAGTGTTAGACCTGACTGTGGGGGTTGATTGTGGAACATATGGACACAGATGGGGACAGCATTTTAATGGGCACACTGAGTGAGGTTTTGTGTTTTTAACCCTTAAAGTGGAGGCATGAACATCCTCAAAATCCATGAGCAATCATCAATTAAAGATTTGCTTTTAAGACTGAGACTGCAGAAAAATAAAAAATAAAAAAAAATAAAAGACTGAGACTGCAGCACAGGCCGCTGCCATCGGGTGCTGTGACAGGGGCTCAGGAGTTCTGTGTTCTTTTTGTTTTTGTGGCACACATGAACACATACACACACACACACACCCACACACACACACACACACACATTTCAAAGCTCATACCCCCCTCCTCTCTCCCCATGTCCCTTGTTGTACTTAATTAGGTTATCAGGTTGCTAACGGGCCGTGATTCTTCTCCACGCCTCGCAGCTGGCCCTCTGATTGGAGGGGCAAGAAGGTGGACTTAGCATAATTAACATGTTGTTATGGAGATGATTGAATCGCTCAGCCACCATGGTGATGACTTAAATTGTTTTGCCGGTGAGAAAACATGTTCATAAAGGGGTATGCATCCTTTATTCACCCATCACAGATGTGTGTGCTGCTGTACAATTATATGTTTTGGTTTGAACTGTCTGTGGTGTGAGGAAAGAAGTGACCAGGACCAGCACAACTTTTACTGAACACATTGCTGTCTTTATTAGAGCCTTGTCTGGCAGTAATACTGAAAAAAAGTGAACTTAGAACAGATGGTGGTGGCAGCCCACGGCTTTTTTCCCCCTGTTTTTCTTTATTTCTTTGATATTTTTCTGTATTTTTTTGTGAGAGTGCTGCGACTCCTGCTTTTCTGTGGCATGGATAACATCAATAAAAGAGACAGTAGGGAGAGAAAAAAAGAAATATACAACTTATATTACACTGTGTTATGAACAAAATATAAATCTATAACTCTATGTTATATTTACATAATTATCTTTCTTGATTTTTCAAGTTGAGATGGTAAGATATTTTTCATTTACTTGTAATAATTCTTACTTTGTTTTATGCTCCACTCATGACTTTGATTGTCTTAAATAATATAACTTTCATTGTCTTGATGTGGGGACAGACCTTGCCTGCAGGGATGATTGATGTTTTAATGCCCCCCATGGCCTTCTGATATCATAAAACCCAGACGGTCCCCTCCCTCCAGCATCAGGTTCAACAACATCATGATAGCAGGGTAACCTTACAGCAGAATTAAGACCCAGAAGCTCTTTTCAGCGTGTAGGGAACGTCTATAGCAAGAAAAATTGTGGAGATCACGATTTGACATCTCTCCTGAAGAATAGTCATGGTTTCTATAACATCGTGTGGAGCTAAAACAAAGTAAAGGACTCCTGATGAGAAGTTAAAGATATAGTTGAGCCGCCACACAAACGCACACACACAGCCTCTTTTATGCAAATACACACACGCACACACAGTAGAACACCTTTGGTGGATCACGGTAAACACTGCTTTCCTATGATTGAAAAAGAAAATCACTGTGATCACAAAAACATATTTACAGGATTTTAAACAGAAGGACAGCATAGGATTTGTTTGGTTGTCATAATCTCTTCATTTTAAATGTGTGTGTGTGTGTCTGACTGTGTTTGTGTAGATATGTGTGGATCCAAGCCAAAGATGCTCCACTGTGTCCCAGTGAGGCGGTCAAAATAGTAAACGGGTACGGGTCTCTTTGTTCACAGAAAACTGTCCATAAGCGATCAAACTGATTTCCAAATAAATGACAAAAAAAAAGAGGAAACCTTCACATTATACGTGGTAATAATCATTACAAATAAAATTAGAATAACAATAAAAAGTCATGTTCTTCTTTTTCTCTGACTGCACAGAGTCTGAGTGCTTCTTAGAAATGGATTTGGACTTAAAAGGGGGGAAAAAAAAGATTCTTCAGCTTGGATGAGGGCAGGCATCGAGGTCACTGTCCTAACTCCACCCGCCCACCGTCCAGAGGATTAATACAAAACAAACAAATAAAAAATAAAAAAACAAGGTAAAATGACAACTCCTGTTTAGATCTAAATACCTACCAGCTAAATAGAATAATGTTTCATTGACTGTCATAGTTTCATATGGTCATAAAAACCCAATAAAGAGGAAAAATAAATTATACTGTACATAACTTACTAAACTTAGGAAACGCTGACCATCCTTATAATTATTGTTAATAATATTATTAAACTACAGACAGTTTGAAAAGAAATAATAATAAAAAACAGTATTCAAATACAAACAGAAACACTGACTGGCTGATTTCACCCGGCTCCACCCACTGGGTTACAGCAGGACGACGTTGATTGGAGGGAGCAGGAAAACACTTAAGACAGAACAACAGCCACTTGTGTGTGTGCGTGTGTGTTCACAGCAGCCAGAGCAATTATTTTTCAGCTTCTTTTGCTGCACTTAGAAAAGTAAGTGCAAAAAGTCCAGTAAACGAGAACACACACTGACACACACTGCGCTGTTTTCAGGCGAGCTCGTGCCGATGCTTTGCCCTGGAGGAGAGCGAGATAAGGGGGACGGAGCAAGAAGAAAACTTGTGGATTGTCTCACAACACAGTGCTTTCGTTTCCACTCTGTGATGCCAGAGAAACACCCCTTTTCTCCCTCCCTGAAGATCCAGTCAAGGCGGAGTGGCCCATGTTGTGGCGGGCAGTCCCGGCTTGGGGTAAAAAAATAATGCAGAGAGAACAGGGGGGGAGCACTGACAGCACACTGCGAGGCTGAAGAAAAGATATCTTTTTGTTAAAAATAAATGTCTGATGTCTTTCAGGTGCTTTACAACAAAAGGGGAAAAAAAAAAGTCTATTTTTTTCTATTATTATTCAAACTTGTAGCACAAAAACAACAAATCACATTCACAAGCCACTTATTGGCACCGTGTACCTGAGTGAGAATATTATAGAACCAAAGAACAAAAAAAAGCTGTTTTTTAAAAGTGTCTCTGATAATAAACAGGTCCACCACCTTAAAGTGTCATCTGTTAGCCTGCGACAGGTCCACTGTTTAGTTCATTTTAAAATGTCTCCTTTTTTACAAACAGGACTAAAAGGTTGCTTTCTTAGAAGGAATTTTTCTGTTTCTCATCACTCGTGGTAACACGCCCAAACTCTTGCAGTAGTACTTGGAAATTCCTCTGCACGCCTCAGAACTGGATTGGTTGATTTACCCTCCCAGACTTCCGTCAGTGTAACAGTCAGTGTGAGTGACAGATCCTGTGCTTCTGTTGACTGATCAGATGCTGCTGTCAGGACTCCCGTGGGAGGGGCTTCGGCTCTCTTAAGAGTCTCTGTAAGTCGAATAGGGGGTGGGTGCGAGTTGGGGTTTGTGTAATTTGAGGTGATTGGTAAAAGTTTTTTTCCTGATTGGTGGGTTTGGGAGTTAGTGAGATTAAACAGAAATGACTGGTGTATAGGCGGGCGGCTAGGCACCGTCCTATTGGGTGATATGGTTCTCATTATCGCTGGCGTAGTCTGCCTCTTCATCCTCATAGTCAAAATCGTCATACACATCGCCATTGCTGTCGTCTAGCCGAAGCTCCTCCTCCTTGATTCGGGGCTCGTCTCCCTTCATGCCAGACATGTGGGGGTTCTGGTGGTGATTGGAGTTGGGCTCGGGGCTGCTGGACATGCTTGAGTGCTCTGAGGGCATCTGGGGGGAGGGCATCCCCGGCATGGACAGGGCACCTGGATAGACCACACCTGCAGAAGACAAGGGCAGCTGACCCTGCTGCCTGTATGCACAAAAGCAGAAAGATTCAGTTTAGTTTGGAAATAGATATTCTCATCAAAAGTCACATCCAATATCAATATTGTCCCAAAAACCAAAAACATGTTGGGATCCAGACACAAGCTGAGAACAACTGTAGTTTGGTTATTGTAAAAGCAAAATTACAATAACATCAAAGGATACTCAAAATTTCTAGGAAAGAATATTATTGAAATATCTAAATGGAAGTGTAAAAGCAAATGTACACATTTCGAAACGTATTTAAATTAAATCACAATTGCCATATTAATTTGACTGCAAGTATAAATATGAAAATTTTCATTTACAAAAAAAGGCTAACAAATGTTTGAAATACTGTTTTGTTTTAAATGTTTAAAATCTTCATTTTCTCACAGTGTGTCCATGGATGTTTGCTCACCCCACACTGAAGTACTGTCTCATTTCCTGTCTCCGAGACCTCATGATGGCCTTGTACTCGCCGATGCGCAGCTTCTTGCCGTCCACCAGGCAGGTACGTTTGGGCCGGGGTTTGTACTTATAGTCTGGGTATTTCTCCAGATGCTGCTTGCTAAGGCGAGCCTGCTCCTCATAGTAGGGCTGCTTCTCCAGGTTGGTCATGGCTTTCCAGCGTGAACCTAGAAATGGAAGAAAGTGGGCTTTTAGTGCTCATTATGATCAGTGTTTATGTGCTGGAATTTTCTTTCTTTTACAAATGGGAGCAGAGTTTTGCTGATTTAAAAAAAATGAGTCCAGTTGAACAAATTAATGTTATACACTGTGTACACGGACATGCATAACGGCTTCACTAAGTAATGAACAAAAATAGTCTCTTGCTGGGAGTGCCATACAGAAAGAGAATGCAAAAGAGGGTTAATGAGGAGCGCCGCTGGGACAACAGGTACTCATCTCAACTAATGAGGACTTCACTTAACCTGCTGTCATCTCTCAGCTCAGTCTCTGCACACAGATCTGTGCCATCAGTCCCCTGCATGTGTGTGTTTGTGTGTGTGTAATCTTGAGCATGTCTTCCCCTGAGTGTGTGCGTTTCATATCTGGTCTGAATTTGCATTGACTACTGTATGTTTAATGGGTAAAAGCTGTCAGCACTCAGCTGTTTTCTCTCTCTGTGTTCTGTGATCTGTTAGCAATCGAGAGAGAGGAGGCTTATTAAAACCAGATTTCTCTGTGTTATAAAACGCTTAGGAGCTCTTTAAAATGTCAGGGCCGATCCCGGCGGTCTGGGGGAAATGTCAGGCGGCCTCGCTCTGCTTGTTTAATGCATAATGAATTATATCATCATTTGTCAGAGCTGTGCTCTCCCCAGCCGTTCATTAACGCTCGCTTACACAATGTCATTGGTCGTAAGGAAATCAGTAACTGTGTATTGTTTGTGTGAGAAGGAGGGGAATACAGTCTGTAGAACATGTAGCGCTGGTTCAGATGAAGGGTGTAACAAACACTCGTGCCACAAATGATTTTTTTACCAAGAATTTTGCTGATGTTTGAATTGTGCATGTCTGGGAAGGCCTGCAGAATCTTCCGCCTCTCATCCTTTGCCCAAACCATGAAGGCGTTCATCGGCCGTTTGATGTGTGGCTCGTTGCTGCTTCGACCCCGAGACTCCCGAAATATTCTGGAGTCTGACACACTGGGGGAACCTGAGAGAAGAGAGAAGGGGGGACGGCCATGTTAAATTAATAAACAATGAAGTAGTTAAGGGCACATTTATACTGTAATATCTCACTGCAAATGCTCAGATACAGGACATTTTCGGTTGTAGTGGCAACCTCTTTTTTTTCCTTCTTTCTAAAAGAGTTTCTCACTTTTTGTGCCATTCAGTATTTTATGTGTGTGTGTACATCCATACCGTCGGAGTCTCCACTCATAGTGAAGTCCAGCATGGCGTGGCTGAACTTGTCCTCTGCCTGCTGCTTCAGCTGCTGACTCAAACTCTCCAAGGCAGCTTTGTCCTAAACAACACAAACAGTTCACAGTTTCAGTCATCTGAGACTTCAGTCATACTCCAGAAATACATGAATGAATGAAACCGCAAAGCTGGACTGAAGCTGAAAATTTTTAATTTGCATCTAAACTGATGTTTAACATATTTGACTTAATAAGACTTTGTGATAATTTGAACTATTTCACAGCAATAACGGTTTAATGTGGAAAAGTCAGTTTGGGATAACCACTGCACAAGAGTCAGATTGTCATTTGTTGTATTGTTTACTTTGATGTGAAAACAGCAGAAAACAGTGCCAACAGGCAGCAGTGGAAATGTGGCCTGTATACTCGAATGCACATCTGTGCATTTATTTTTACGTAAAAGACATTTAGTCCGATTTGGATGTTTACTGAAACGCGAGTATAGTACATTTTAAATGTGTGTACTTGAGTCTGTGATTGTGTGTAGCGACTCCTGGAAGCCACCTGCGAGAGTGGAGTGCGGAGGCTTGCCTCTCTCTTGCTGAGGCTCCCGAGGGTTGACGCATTAGAGAGGGAGAGCACGAGAGAGTGCAACGCGGACGAGAGTGAGGCCACGGCGCACGGCCCCCTGGGTATTTATTACAACCAATAAAAGGCTGATTTACTGAGCATTTACATGCTTAATGCAAGCAGCCGGCACACTCTGCGCTGGAACTTGACTGCGGACGAACGCACACGCACACGCATATGTGCACCGCAGTGCACCGGTGCCAGCATTTTACAGTTTAATTATACGATTAGGAGCGCTACCCAAAACACAGTCGTCTTCTAAAACAAGCTTCCAAAAAGTGTTCCTCTCCATTTACATGTGACCCTGGTGAGCCAGCTGGCTGGATGGAAGGACAGAATGATAATGAAATACATTTTCTCTGTTTTTAGTCCAGTAGAGTTTAATTGTAAGAGATGATTTCTACCTCCCAGTTTGCAATAAATATAGAGAAGAGAGCGAAAAAAAGATGTGAAGCTAAATGTTTTCCTTGCTAACTTTAAAAATAATTTTACATTTGTACATCCATGCATACTGTAATACCCTTCAATGGGTTAAAGTTATTTCACTCATTTAAAAAGAAAATCAAATATTTTAAGTTTTCTTCATTCCAAACAAATGAATGCTTCATTCAGTCTTTAAGAAATATGGAGCACAACACATCTCTTACACTTTAGATTCTCAGATTAACTATGGAGTTTGAAATGGCTTTATGCAGTGTCTGCGTGAGGCAGAGATGAACAGGAAGACAAAAAGGATGACAGCCTAGTCTGACATTAAGCTCTGGTACAGTACATGATAAAAGTGGATTGAATGGCTGACACTGTAGCCATGACACAGAGTAGTGACAAAACTAATCCTCAGTGTGTCAGAGATGACACTGTTGTATCTGAATGGAGGGAGCTTGCCGGCTTCTCACTCGCACAACTTAAAACCAAAGACCCACAGAAACCGGAGTCAGAGTGTGGGCGCTTAATTATATTTCAACTTTTAAAAAAGAATCTAAAATTCAAGATTCTTGGCATTTTACTTTCGAAATTCAACAAATGTTTTCACGTTACAAAAAGATGAAAAATTGAATAATTTACAACAGTTTTGAAATCATACAGGATTCTATCTATCTATCTATCTATCTATCTATCTATCTATCTATCTATCTATCTATCTATCTATCTATCTATCTATCTATCTATCTATCTATCTATC
>JAVQJG010002436.1:0-18701 GCA_036024015.1 Craterocephalus amniculus | reverse complement strand
CTACGCGAAGAGTAAAATACTGGAAGAAAACTCAGGAGATTAAAACGACGAGTCCCATTAAAATGGTAAAATGTCATTAAACTTGAGGGGGAGAAAAAAATCTCACATTCGTTCTGAATTACTCCTGAACCGTGACATTTACGGCACAATAAATGCCACATTTTACAAGTGTTGTCCCAATGTGGGGAAAGGTTTAATAGAAACGTGGAATGGCAGTCTATTAAAACAAACCAGCACCTGCAACTATTTGCTGACATTGTTTTGATAACGCAAGTGCAGGATATTAATAACTGCTGGAATAAACAGAATTGACTCCATTTATATTATCTAACATTCTTAAAACCTCATTTTCATTGGAGGGAAATGTAATCTGCAGCTGGAGAAAAAAAGAGAAAGCCCACCTGAGTATCCAGTGATGTCCATGGCCTTCAGGTTCCTGCACTTGATGACAGTAAGTGTGAGTCTGCCTGCAGTGGGCAGGTAGCATAGCGAGAACATGATCTCCCCAAGGTCAACGCTCTCCTGCGGACACAATCACCACAACATTTTTACAGGCGGCTCTTCAAACACAGAAGCTTCGATCTGGAGTGAAGGAGTGCTGAAGCGTAAGTGTGAGGTTTGTTCCTGAGGGTTTGTGACTCGAATCGATGGCTGCGTTTTATTTATCCGCTCGTTTTATCTGTCAGACCTCTCAGCCTCCGCCTCCAAAGTGCAGCAGAAAAGTTGAGCGGATCTTCTGCTGGAGCTCGATATGCTACTTAATTGGGCCGCTGTTCTTGTCCGGGTTTACATGCACGGGAGGGATCAATGTGTCGGTTCACTTTCAGCTTTTTTTTTTGTGTAGGAACAATTCACGACAGAGTCATCTCCGGGCATTTTTACAGATTCATGGCTGCCCAATTATAATCCAATCGAAAAATCAGCTGCAAGAAGCAAATCAAAAGATTGTCTCTTTGTTAAATAAGGAAACTGATATGTTGCCACTATGTGTGTCTTGTTCTGCAGACTTTAACTATCTTGAAAAATCAAAATAAGCTGTTTGGGTTGGCAGAGATGGTCAGACCCACACACTCATCTCTGCTGCTCATCCCACATCCTGCATTTCCTGACACAGGAGCTCCATTTGAAGGGGAAATAAACCGTGTTTCCAACAGGAATTCTTTTTGAACCATCATCTTTCAATGTGAGACTATTATCTTGTACTGCTTAGACACAAGTAATATTGGATTTAGTAGAAAATGTTTAGTTAATATAACTCACAGTTATTAATATTAATCTAAAATAAGTCAAATGAATTTTGGAGCACAAAAGACTCGATAAACTGATTTAATTATGTAGAAAATAAGTGCATAAAAAACAGTGATGGTGGGTTCCTACAATGCTGTTTACTTTTATTAACAACAAATTAGGGTTAAATCATCATAATGTGACACTTCTACTTTTGGAGTTTGGTAATAGTTGAAGTTACTCAGTTTTAAAAAAAATCAATTTGGTATTTCTAATGATTTCTAATGAAAATATCTGAAACAAGCTCTGTTGTCATGTCCATTTTCCGATGACAAAGTTTCATTTGTTTAGATTTATTGATTCTTCTTGTTACTTAACACTATGATTAATAGGTTAATTAGAAAACATTTACCTGAGCTTTTAACTAAATCTTTTGTGTCGTTATCTCTGTGTTATTTGTGTTTTAGTATTCAATTCTTCATTTATGAGAGTTTTTAATTCATTCATGAATTAGGTGTCTTATTCTATTTCAATTTATCTGTTTTTGCTTTTAGTTAATTTGAGCTTTGGCCCAGGTTTTTATTAATTTTATTTTTTTAAGAGGTGGAGTTTATCAGGAGTGAATTGTTAATAAAATCTAAACATCCTAATATTCAACCTTGTGATAAAACAAAGGGGAAAATTAAGACTTTTGTAGTATTATTCTCCTGGTCTGACCAACTTGCATTCAGCTAGTGCTCTAAGTAAGCAGCCTCTGAACTAAAATGAGTTTGACACTCCTGCTCTAAAGGAACAACAGTCGTTGGCAAAGAAGTTGTCGGATAAAGAAAAGTACGAGTGGGGAGCAGAGGAAGAGGGAGGCTCATGACACACTTTATTTTGTCCTATTGGCAGTGATGTGCTTCGCTTTTGTGCCGCTTAAGAATAAAATCTCTCTTAATTTATGTGGAATTAATCACAATTTTTTTCCACGGCATCATGTACTTACTGCAAACGATGATAAAATAAGTTTGTTTAAGCTCTACAAACTCCTATCATTCCAGTTAATGTGCTCAAAAACTTTATGGATGTGTAGCAGATTCTAAGTAACCCTGTGGAGCATGAGTATTACATCATTACTTGATTAATTTTCATTATTTCATTCTAAAATGAAATATTGCAGAAGCTCTAATCTAACCCAGACCCTCTCCATCTCTCTTTTCATACTGTCAGTTTCATGGTTGGGATTGCAGAAGGTTTGTTGTTGCAGACGCAGAATTAAAGAAGACGAAGTAGATGCACCGCGACTAAAACTGTGAGTCAGCAATGGACGAAGTCAGAGGCACATCAGCTTCTAGGCAAAACCTTTTTACAGGAAGTTCTGGGCCAGCCCCCACTGAGCTAATAGTCTGAAGAGGAATGAGTGTCCTGTTATCAGCCCCGTGTGAGCTCTTAGCCCCATCAACAGTATTAAGGTCTTAGGGAGTCTTAATCACCCTGACTGAGCTTGGTGAGAACTCCTATGGTTGGCAAATCCCGACGTGTCTGTCTGAGTGTTGCAGTCTTAAATTTGCAGTCACTGCTGTGATTTGAATTTCTCTGGGATCGTGTCTGAAGGGTGTGAAGGTTCAGCTAATAATGTGAGAAAACAGCAAAAATGTGAAGTAATGTGAAAGCATTAAGCGCCCCTTCGACTGTCCATGTGGAAACACAGCTAGTTCGGAGCGCTGCAGCGCATTAATATTTTTGTTGCACTATGGCAGCATCTTTGGGAGGAGAAAAAGAAAAAAACAAAGCATTGATGTGGCAACCAGTGACCAGAATATGTCAATAAAATCAAGCGTTTTGTTGCTTTGACTCGTGAAATAACAGTTGGTGGAACTACGCGGGCAAAGGAAATAATCTAGTCCTTACTAGCTTTTAGAAATAGTCACAACATATGATCTCGCTGCTGCGTATGGGATCATTGTCCGGTTGCAGGAGCCAATTTCAGCCATGTTTTATCTGTCGGACAGATGGCCTCTTATTTAATGTTGTTCATGGAAACTGTATGCATGTGATTTTTGCTACAGTAAATGCTGTGATTTACAGCAAAATATTTCCACTTTGGTCTCATCTGATATTAGAAAATTAATCCAGAAGTCTTCTGATTTGACTTTTGATATTTAAGAAAGATAAAGTCGTCATTCCTGAGTAGATTAGTCTCTACTTGTAAATAAACTTCCTATCTGTAGAAAGATGGCCTCAGCATAGTTTGGAAATAAACTTTTATCCCATATGAATTGAATAGACAGAAACAGTTGCATCCCTATGATATTTGCTGGTGTATTTTCTTCTCCTTCTTTTGTACTGTACATACCTTACCTGCTAAAGCCTGCTTTTATAGATGCACTCACACAGGCTGATGATCTGTTAATCAAATGAACTGATTATCAATTATCCTGGCTACTAATCCTTTTAATTATTGAAGCAGGCAGGGTTTACTCAGTTTTTTCCCCATTTTTTCTTGACACTGAGTAATATAAAATATGTTGTGAATCTGAGATTACCATTACTTCATTCTAAGACCTGAGAAGGACCAGAGGATTTCTTGTCATGTCCTGATGCATATAATTTCATTTAATTATTAACAGAGCTAGTTGGAGAGCTCTGAACTTCCACAATAATCAAGTTCAACTGGCACCTCAGGTGATTGAGAGTTAACTGGAGAAGTAGAAAATGTATTTCCAGATACACATGATCACAAGTATCCCTACACCAGTGGGAAGTAAATTTTGACGTGGTATTTTGGTTAATAATCCTTTTGATATACTGACATTAAGAGACCCATTTCTAGATGTTCTCTCTGTAAAACTATGACTAATGTTCTGAAAGGCTCACTTAATGTTAGCCTGAAGTTACGTAGCAATGCTACTCTATAAAAGCATTAGTTTTATGATATGTGAGGACACAATCTTGTTTTTAGTTTTAAATTTGTGTATTTAGGGATTGCACCTCAACTCAGCGAATCAAGATCACATTGGAGTTGAGAATAAACTATAAAGATGCGCAAACAGTACCTCAGTATCGCTGTTACTTAGCGCTGACTAAGCTAGCGCTACATGATACAGTTTAAGGAGGCTAGCAAGGCTGCTAGTTGAGTTTAAAGAGTTACAGCATGAAAATGTGGAAAATTACGACTTTACATTTTGTTTATGGAAGATCTAAGAATCAGGTTAAATGGATATTTAGAGTCAGACCCTGTCAGCAGAGCAGACAGCCTCTAGCATGTAGCTAGCCACATAAGGTTTTGTGGTTGGACGCAAGGATCCAGTATAGCTACCACCACCGCCACCAGACAACAAACCGGAAGCCATTCATGCCCCCTACAACCAAAACAAGCTCCACATTCTGCACCCCAAAAATATCAACCTTTATGAATTATTGAAAATATTTCCACTTGTTTCAGATCATTAATGTAAACATTTTTTATTTCTCATGTTTCCCTGATCTGACCACAGATATCACAGCAATATGAATGTTTATTACTTATTCCTGTTCCCCCGCCACCAAGTATAAAAGTCCAGCTCATATATCAAACTAACACCTTAAAATACACATTTTCTCACTTTTTTAATTAAAACATGTAACCATTTGTCATTTAGGCCTACTTCTTTTTTTTGTGTATCTTGCATGTGCATGCATGTTGAGTAAAATCTAAATATTCAATTCCATAGTTACTGTTATTAGTCATATTTTGTCTCCAGTTTATCAATAACCTCCTTTATTGGCCGATCATGAAAACCTTCCAAGGTGACTTTATTTTGATCTGACACAGAAGAAAGAATTTAAAGTCAGAAGCATCTGCTCTCCAATTCTAATATTAAAGCTTAAAGATTGATGACACTGAAGAATATTCCTCACTGATGTTGGAAGTGAAGAGAGCCGCTTGTTTTCCTTTCTCTGTTCAATATATCTGTCTTTAAAGCTCATTAAGCTGCACCGTGTCCTACATGGTTTTACATTGAACATCACTTTATATTAGTGTTATTTTTACTTGTTGTTTCAGCTGAACACTGGCCATCTTTGCATTCTTTATGTGACCTGCCTCGGACTTAATGCGAGGAAGGGATTTTGTCGTAAAATCATTTGGCGGGTCAATGAAGTAAGAAGAAGGCGGGCACTTTTCCTGCCCACAAAGCAATAATGCAGAGATTCCTGAACAACCTTTGAAGAAGTTCATCTACTGAAGAGGGGGGAGGGGGAGCTGGGGCGGAGGGGACGTCAGATAAAGGCGCTTTGTGAAGGTGACAAAGTGACAACAGCTCTGGGTTCCTAATGCGGAAACAAGAAACACTTCACTCTCAGCTTCTGCAATGTCACAACATTTGTTTCCATCCAGAGCAGCATTGATTTTTCACAAAGATCTTGTATCGATGATGGAGAGTCTGACCTCCAGCACATCCCAAAGATCAGAGGGTTCAGGTCTGTCCTCTGTGGTGGAAATGATGTCTCCTGTACCCTGCACCAAACACTCTTTGACAATCTGAGTCCCATGTCCCATGTGAGTCCCATGTCCTGCTCTATCACCTGAGCCGCTGCTGTTCAGCCTTTGAATTCCTTTCACATTGTTGTAGAAATGTTCCTGCTTTCACCTTGAGCTCTACTGTTGTTTGTCTTCGATTTGATTTCATGAAACATTTAAGTGATCACCAATCACATTTCTTCCTAACCGTGGTAGGTGATGGTTCCCCACTATTCCTCCAGGTTTTAATAATACCCTGGACAGTTTTCAGCCCAGTTTTAGTAGTTTTTGCATCTCTGTTATCTTTTTTCTCTGCATAATACCAATAATCTGACCCTTCTTAAAAACATATTTTCTACAACCACAGGATGTGTCTTTCAACATAATTTTTTAAGAAATGAGAAGCTGCTCATATCAGTTGGGGTTAAATAACTTATGGCTAATCACCTGTGCAGTAATTACCCAATTATCCATATTTTGTTTGGCCAGGCAGTGCACTTTAAAAGCTGATATAAAATGATGGTGACATGGCTCAGACATATCTTTTGAGGTGATAATGTGAATGCTAGTGAAAAAAATTCAAATTTTTAGCACTTTTTTCCACTTGATCTAATAAAAGTATTATGGAAATGTGAAATCATCCTTTAACATTTGTCAGAGAGAGACATTACACTACAGTGGTACAGCCTGATTGATTCAGTCTGAAGCATATCATCTCAGTCTGGTAAGCTGCTGCTCATGCATGCACATCTTTCATGTCGTGCTGAGAAAAGGAATTTTATCTAATTCAATTAATTTGGAATTTTATCTCATGTGATTCAGAAAGTTTTAAGTGTGCTGGAAGAACTTGTCAAGCTATCAATTTGTTAGCTGCTCTGTTTATTCACATTCCTGGTACAAGGTTCTACCTATCTCTGAAATCCACAGCAAGTAGCAATTTCTCAACATACTGAAGACAAAATCCAGGGGGAATATAACAGAATTCTAAATGTCTTACATCTGCAAAGGATTATTTGGATTCACTGAGGAATTCATGGATTTTTGGTTGGCTTGCCTATGACTGCACACTGTAACACACAGAAATAAATAAGATGTAGGATTTTGTTTTAGGCACCAAAGAAGGATTTGTAGAAGCTTTCCACACCTGTTTGTCTACTTGTCTTCTACCGAGAACTGTCTGGCCCACAACCTCTGAATTTGCTTCCTTTGATCGGCTAACACTGTCAGGGCTGATCTGTGTTTGGGATACAACATGTCAGCAAGGATTTCAATTCCTCTGCTTAAAATCACTGGTCTCTACATGACTTATAATGCAACTTGACTGCTGCACAAAGAAACTACCAGTCGGTTATCTTGTGCAATCGTGCTCTTTGCAGATGGTTCTCCTGGAGCAGCAACCCTTGTAAGCTTCCTGGAAAATTGAAAGGCGTAAGCTATTTTTAAAATAATAGTCACATACACTGCTGATATTATCTGTGGTCACATTAGAGAGACATGAGAAATAAAACATCTTCCCATCCAAAAATCTGGATCACCAGGTTCATCACAAGGGTACAGTAAGTTGGTTGTTTTGGTTGTTTGGGTTGTAGCATGTGGAGCTTGGAGTGGTTATAGCATGATCAATGATCTCTTGATTCTTATATTATCTTAAACAAAATAAGATTTGCCGTATAAATTTCTTCATATTTTCACATTTCGATACTTTAAAATCAATTAGTAGCCTTGTTAGCCCCCTGTCTAAGGTAAACTGGAATACATCATTCTAGCTTGGTCAGTGCTCAGAAACGTGGATCCTCATTTAGCATCTTTGTAGTTTATTTTCAGCTCTAAAGTGATCATTTTGATTTGACTGACTTGATGTTTATTCCCTAAATACACTAAATACATTGAAAACTAAATGTGACATGGTTTCCCCACATTAGCTTTAAATCAATCAAGTGCAACCATATAACTTGATTAGACCTGCTACGTAGCTTCAGGCTAACATTAGATTAGCCTTCATAACGTTGGTAGTTGCACATGGAGATCTCTGAAAAGACTTTTTGGCCTTCCTTTTACTGTTTAGTGACATGTCATTCAGCTGAGGCGGTAACTGAGTTGTCCAATAAGATTTTAGAAGGGGCGACTTTGCCCCCGTCTCTAGCTCGCCTGAGACTCAGGACAAAAACTCAACATTTGGAAGTGAAGCGTTTCTTTAAATGTACTTGAATATGAATATGAAGAAATGTTAATAGGTTCTTACACTAGTTGCATACTGGATGTCCCTCCATATGTTTGTCTCCCGGGAAAGGTCCGAAGTCTCAAACAAGTTCTCCAGCACCACCTGCCCAATCATATCATGGCGAGAAAATCTGTCAAAGTCAAAGACGCTCATGTGGAGCTTCCGGACGGCCAGTTCTTCGTAAGGCACAGGAAACTGAAAGCTCTCGCTGAATGTTGGGTTGAGCGTCTTCCGGTGGACCCGCGTCTGGAACTTCTTGCGATCAGGAAGCAGGTAGATCTTCACATAAGGGTCAGAAGTGCCGCATAAGTCCTTGGCGGGGAGGTCTACGGCTTTGATTATGTTGACAAGGAGTGCCTCATTTTCATAGTCGTACTTGAGAGAAAAGTTAATCCTGCCACAATTTTTGCTGCTGCCATTCTTTGATGAATCTTCTGATTCCAAGACCTTCTGTTGGTAGAGCTCTGGTTGGATGCGGCCTATGCTGGTGGGCTTTTCGTCCTTCTCCACCATATAGTCGTTTCCAAGGTCTAGACTCCCCACCTGCATCTGCCTTGGCAGATGCCTTTTGAACGAGTTGTGCCTGAACAGAAATAAAGACAGAAATCAAGAAAAGGTGACAGGAAATGCTGTGCATCTTTGAGGTTTTGATCTTAAGAGTGCTTGAACATACTCATATTCGTCATGACAGAAATTCATTTCTGCCATGCCAACAGCAAAGTAAGTTGGATTCAATTAACTCTATGCGCTCACTGGTCACTTTAATTAGGTACACCTATTCCGTTGCTTGTGGAACATTCATAAGCTGACCGTGGTGTTATATTTTCCTAGAGGGGGAAATGGTCTGGATCAGCATTTTGATGAGTTGGTGCTGCACACTTCACTGCCAAACACATTGTATTATACATCAGAACATTTTAGTCTTACTAATGGTTGCACAAGTTCTACAGGTCAAAGTTTTTTTTTATGCATCAACAACTTTCTATTTTCTTTTTCCCCTAACTTAGAGGCGTGTTATGCTACATCGGTGCTTCCCAAACTTTTTAAATCACAAACCTGAAGACAACATCCATGGGTGTTTCACAGCCTCCCCGACCCCCGTCCCAATCTCCCCGCGATGACTGAAGTGCCATTTATCCTTTTTATCATTTAGTCCTTATGTACCCTTTGTACCTCCGTTTCAAACGTCATCGTTGATCATCGCCCTCCGCCCTCATACTTCCATACATCGTTTGTGATGGTATGTTTATTAAATCACTTCATCCACCAGTGGGCAGTGCTGAGTTCAGAGTAACTCCCACGTTCTGATGTCAATTTCGGACACAAGTTGGTGGCTGTAATGCACAAAGCTTCTTAAAAAGCTCCTGCCATCTCAAAAGTTTTTTATCCTTCCTCTTCCTTTCATCTTCTCTGGTTTGTTCTTTTCACGGGTCGCATGTTTGCTCAACACCGCCCCCTTACTTACGGTGATATCACTCCTTTTCCTGTGTCCGGCGACAAATATGAAAGTGTTCGTCTTTGACAGCCCTAATAAAAAACTAATTTGATAAATATAGGGTATTTTTTTTTCTTTTTTGTAATGATCTGGTGATTCCCGCAGTTTGGGAGAGACTATATTAGGTCCCAAGGAATCAAACTTTGCTTGTACATTTTCCTTTGAACGACTGGGCCCTAGTAGGTCAGAGAAACCTTCCTCACTTTTGCAAAAGAGGTGGAAAATACAATTTAATGAAATAAAATGATGAAAGCTGAAGGAAAACTGCACAGAACGCACCTTGAATTGTCATGTACATGAAATGTGCTATAAAAATAAACTTGCCTTGCCTTGCCAGAATGATGCAGCTAACAATAAAAAGCACATTAATGTCTAAATAAACCCCAGAATTGAAGAACACAGGGCTATAAAAACTGAACCTCCACCATTGATGTTCACTTTTTAAATGCTGCAAACATAAAATGTAAATCATGAAGCTCCGCACACTAGTTACTTAATTCCTATGAAAAAAAGCATAGCCTATAATTAACATTACAAGATCGACCTGCAGAGAGGGGCCTCTGAGCTACAGTTCAACAACCACAACATTAATTAAAATCAACTTTCTAGGGGCTAAATTGCTCTAAAAACTGCATCCCTCATTAGAAAAAACCACGGCTGCTATCTGCTCTGGGAAAGTGAGGTTACTCCTGATTTACACATTTTATTTCATGTCAGGTTTCAAAATGTCATGAATCCTGCTGTGTCTCACAGTGTGATATGAAATCCGATTTGCACACACTTGCATGCATGTGACTAACCGTGTGGAGGAGGCCGGCTCAGTGGTTTGCCTCTGCATGCGCTGTGTGCGACGCAGGAAGTGCTCCCTCATAGAGAGCTGCACATCGGTGGGGATGTCAGGAGAAGTACGGCTTATCTTCACCGCCGCCTCCAGGAAACCCATCGAGCCCATGGGGTCCTTTACCTTCTCTGTCGCCATGGTGACCACTGACTGCTGGGGACTGGGCAGCAAGAGGGGCGGCTGGATGGGGCTGTGCTGAGGGCCGCAGGCCGGGCTGAGAGACGGACTGGGGAAGTGGGCTTTAGTCCGCCAAGGCACCCAGCACAGTTTCCAGGAGATGAATGAAAGAAGGCCCAACAGAGCCACGGCACATAGAAGAAACACGCCGAGCAGCAGGCCAAAAGAAGCGTCTGGTGGCGAGCCACGGGGACCAGAAAGGGAGGATCACACAATATGGACAGACAGATGGTGAATGCAAGGGTGAGAGAGGACACACAGGGAGAAAGAGAGTCTGTTAGCACACGATTTTTGATACAGTCTGATGCTGTATCGCTTAGGTATAGTGAGTAAGTACACTGAGAACTGTGCATCATAAATTTTCAAGTAAACTCCATTTGTCAGTTAAGCCTACGGATAGGCAGAGTAATGTAAACATTATTCAAATGTAATCATACTACGTGCTCATGCATGCAAACATGGATCATTTTCTGCTACATACTTCCTGTAAAGGTAAAAGTAATTACATTATGATGAATGATTTAGAAAAAGCAAACAAAAAAGTCTTTGAATTCATAAAAAACACAGAAAATGTACCACAGTGTCAGAATCCTCCCCCCTCTGGGACTTTTACCGTGAGGCAGATAAAAGGAGCCGTGAACAGTCAAACTCACCCGTTTTCTGGTATATGAGAAAGCTTCCCAGAAACAAGCAGCACACAAAGAGCTGGAAACGCACCAAGAATGCTGACAAGCAGTGTGCGAGGATTCGCAGGGAAAAAAAAAAAACACACACACACAGGGACATAAAGTAAATCTCTTGGTTTTTGCCTTTTCCTCAAAGTAATTGTTTTTATTCCACCTGATGCATCGTGCATCTCCCGCTCTCCTCATCTGGGATTGGAATCTAATTTCAACACTTTGCTGCAGCGTTCCTCTCCACGTATTCGGTGAATGCGCAGATTTATCTCTACAATTGCATACTGAGAAGCGAAACAAACAGCGCGAGGATGCACAGTGCACACAGGAGCCTCTCCAATAGTTAAACATGAAGATTGACAAGTGATGCAAAGGACCGGAGGCTGGCGACTCATACAGGAAGTAAACCTTTAAGTTCACGTCACGGTTGATCTTTAGTTTCTAATCAGCATCCTTGTGTCTAGCTGTTTATTAAACTGCTTTAAGTTTCATTAAATAACCTTATTTCCTGCATCCGCCCGTCCCATCATGCAGCATTTGGCTCTTCCCTCCTCATCACCTCAATACTGAGAGCTCATTTTGTTTAACAGCTTCGTACTGACAGCAGCGATTCAATTCATGCAGTAACACTTTGCACAAGAATTACATTTCTGAAGTAAAGGACGACTCTTTAAGAATAACTCATGTATCATCATCCATATAGTCTTTTTTCTGTTACAATTGACCTCAGCTATGAAGAAAAAAAATTATTAAAAAAAAGATTTGCCCATCATTATTTGCACAAATCAAGAGCTTTTATGTTCAGAATTGAGGATAAACGGAATGTCCATTAAAGCAAATTTATAGCTTAGCCAAGCAGCGGCCGGGATTTCAAGTGTGAGGGATTTATCCCTGAGGAGGATTTCTCAGCTGCCCACAGTCCGGTCTCTCCGTGTCATGTGAGATTTCACACAGCTCTCAACAAAGCTTCTCTTGACCGGACTGTCACTTGCAGTTTTCATCCTCTGTCATGGTGAATCGGAGCAGACCCCCTCGGCGTGCGCTCAGATGTGCTGCTGCATGTCTGTGATGATAATCTTTCGCTAGAAAATGTGTTGACGGGTCAGGAATCTGCAGTTGAGAGTGTAATTCCCGCTGGTTTAACTGGTTTTCACAATCTGACAATCTGCCCTCTGCCCACCTCCTCAGACAAAAGCAGAGGCAACCCGCCCACTCCTCTGTGATGATTTCGACCACTTCTGCTTTTCCTCTTTGCTTCTGATTTAAAAACATTGTTTATATCTTTAAGGTCACACATGCAGAGATGCTTCCTCTGAGAACTTATGGTGCTTAACTGTGCATCAGATTTAATGATGGGTCACAGCAGATCTAAAAGCATCATGGCTGTGCTCCGATGAGACAGCTCTAAATGCTGAGAGAGAGATAACGCCAATCCTTTCACCCCTCTCTCCCTCACCTCACACATAATCACAGTCTGCAGTTTACCTGCACAGGAAACGACTGTGTTTGTGTGAGCAGATTCCTCCGTACAGACACTGTTTGTTTCTCCAGAGGATGAGAGGAATTATCTTCTGTTTTCTTTCTGTAATTATCCTCTGTTCCCATCTCAGCGCCACCATCACCACCTCTGCAACTTTTGCACTTTTGAGCCTGTTGCATAAATATTTGTTATTGTCACTGGAACAGCAGCAGCTGAATTCAACTATTTTGTCCATAAATAGTTTATTTGTATCCAAGTGTTTCACATGTATTGAAAATATCCATCATCACTGGAGTATAACGCTAGCAGCCTGCCGTGTGAGTTTTCAACACTAAACATTGTTGCAGCAGTTTACTCCCTGCTGGACATCCCATCATACCTTCCCTTGAACTGTTCCAGGCTGCATGACACATCCCTTCCTGACTGAGCTGGATGTGGCTCCCTCTGAGAACCTCATTCTGCAACCAACAACACCTAAATGACCAGCTGGCCGACACCTGAGGGCATCATATCCAAATGCTCAGAACCATAAAGGGACAGTGTGGAAGATTAACGGATATTTGGTGGCAAAGATGAGTGTAGAAATTACTTCAAACACCAAACAAAGTCATGAATGGCCAAAATTCTGCAAGTGGATCCAACGGCCTCAAGTACAGCAGTGACTGCTACAGGTACTGCAATGTTAGGTGTGCCAGGGATGGCTATAATTAATCACTGATCGGTGAGTCAATCATTAAGATTCTAAATAAGGAAACACACTACATTAGATTTATTTGTACTTCATACAAATTGAATTTCAATGTACAAATATTAACAATTAATCTATCATTAATCCTCCTGATAATCAATTAAGACAATTCAATCAAATGCCCAGACAAAAGCAAGTTGTCTTCTTGGTTTGGCCCTTTAAGCAGTGGCGGAGGTGGACCTTTTTTGGGGGCACAACACTCAAGGGGACCATTTATTAAGAAAGGAAATGACTGAGAATTAAAATGTTTTCAAATCAATAATCTGGATTAACAAATGGAAACATTTATGACAAGTTTAAAAGGCTCCATAGAAAAGTACATTAGGATGCAGCATGTGGAGCTAGATGAGGAAGGAGGAAGCTCAGTGGCTTCTAACCCAGCAGCTGTGTTGCTTACTGTCTGAGCATACCTTCCCATTATTGATGATGTCTCATTTACTGCAACTTTAGAGACGTCTGCAGAAGCTGATCTATGTTTCTGCCCTATACAGCTCCCAGAGTGAATCTGAGTAATAGTGCCATCAAAACCTTCAACCAGACTGTTTAATGAAGTTTATATTTAACATACTTGTATGACATTCTTCTGTTATCGACCTTTGATTTAGTCACAAGCTGCTCTTTTAAAGATAAAATCAAATTTCCAAAAGGCTTGCAGGAATCAGAACAATGATGCTCTTATCACCAGTCTCCCCTTGAAGGCATTTCAGGGTTAACAAACCGTTTCTGATCAGAATATTAGAGTTTTTGCCCTTTTAATATCTTGAAATAGTTTGACGGCATTTAAATCGTGAGATGTTTTGCTTTCAAATAACATAGTCGTTTCTTTAATTGGACTGAGTGCGGGCTGACGCCTGTCAGGGCAAAGAGGAAAATTCTAACAGCCTGCAGCCTGGCTGGAAATCACCTAACCCTTCCTGCACTTGGCTGGACGCAGGTTGTCACCCAGACTGGAGTCTGCAGGACAACAGGCCGGGACAGGAACACATGTCAGCGGAGAGCCTGCAGCAAAGCAAAGCAGTCGCGTCATCATCTCTGTTTAAGTCGCCCCGGCTCCACCGTCACCTCCTGAACTTTCACCCTTTCGCCTGATAATTTCCACACCTGATGAAGATGTAAAGAGGAGAAGGAAATGCAGATGAATTTGTGTGCTTATTTTTAACTCCTGATGTCAGCGATCACAGCAGCCGAACGCCAAACATCCACTTATCACCATGGGTGCGATAAGGTTAATGAGAGAACTCCAGATCTGCGGCGCATACATTACAGTAAGTCATTTCTGCCATAATGAAAGCAAAAATAGAAGCGATGAAGCTGAAACGCTGCTAATTTCTCAGCCGTTCTATTACCTCCCAGAGCTGAGAAGAGGAACTTTATGCAGGGATCTAATGATGCGGTAAAAGTCAGGCAGAGATGGATAGCCGGTGTGAATGTTGGAGGAACAGAGAGTGATACAGTAGAAAAGCCATTGTTCTTCCACTCTAGACAGATGGGTAATGGAGCAGAGCTGTGAACATATTACTACCTCTGGACACAATCTCCGCTGACAGCATGAGACTAGACTGACCTCAGGGTTTAGCACACTATTAATGATCAGACCCATGCTATGGAGGAGTGGGTTATCTCTATCCCACAGTCAGTCAAAAGGGCCATTTAATGCCTAAGAACCAACAAACAAGAAAAAACCCATCAGTGTCACTGCAGAGCTCCTCAGCTGGGCTTTAGACAAGGAATTGTTGCAGGAGAAACAGGTGTGTGGTTTAGAAAAGCAGGAAATCGTCTGAGCGAGGCTGGGGATGCAGCTGCTAATCGTTGTGGCATGCATACCCTTTTCCACTGCTGTGTCGTGGCATGCAACCGGTCTGGCCACTCTCTCCGCCCTCACCTTCAAGCATCTGTTAAACTGGGCTGCATTGTGCTGCAAGCTCCTTCCTGGGCAACGTACGAGTGAGGTGCACATTTAATTAAGGTTTGTTTTGAAGTCAGAGAGCAAAGTGAAGCCCCCGGCTTCTTTTTTTTATTATTGATTTGTTTCCCCCCAAATCTCACCTGGTTTCCATAGTAACCTGATCATTAGGTGGAGTGTTCGCTCTCTGTGTTTTGCTGTGATGAATTGATTCCTCTTCAGCAGGAATATTCCACCCCTCTGTAGATAACAGGCGGATCATGGACACATGATGTGTGCAGCGAGTCAGCTTTACACGCCGTCTGATTGGAACGACTTCCACCAAAGCAGTGGAAGTTATTTTAGTAAACAGCTATTAGCCATCAGGGCTAGAAAAATTAAGTTTTGATTAATAATTTCAGGTTTCTTTTCTTTCAGGCAAGCCTTGCAGGAATTATTTAAAGGCAAAAAGAAATGGCAATTTACATAACGAGGAGGGTGGTGGGAAGTAATGAGACCATTATTATAGCACAACAAGTTAAAATTTCATTTCTCAAAGAAGGGAAACTTTTAATTACACACTGGGCCAAAGTTGCTCTGTTACTCTCGGTATTATTCATTTAGCAGCTCTTAGAAAATAGAACGGTACATTTTGTATTTAACCCTTTTTATGCATGATTTATAAGATAACAGAGCCAAATATTTAACATAGTATTTTACTTCTGCTGACATGTGCAGTGACTCTCTTTCTTGTTTTCTAATCATATTAAATCATATTAAACTTTTTATTCATTTATTTTGATGATGATGATAAAAGATATAAAACAAAAATTCATTTGTGGTTCTCCCTTAGAGTTAGGATGATCAGAGTCGAGCCCCTACTCCTCTGCAGGACGACACGAGTCGGGCAGCTGGTTATTATGATGCCTCCTGGACGCTTCTCTGGTGAGGCGATCCAGGTACGCTCCACCGGGACGAGGCCCCCTGAAAGACCCAGAACATGCTGGAAGGACTACAACATGTTTTAAAGATCTAGGCCTGTAGCATACAGATGAAAAATAAAAGCTGTTTTACTGCCTCTGGCATTTTTAATTCATGTAATGTGTTTATTGAATTGGAATAGATAAACCTAAACCCAGGAACCAGGGTTATAAAATAAACATATTTTACTCCTGATCATGACTAGAATGAAAAAGAAATAGTGATTTCTCAACCATAACCAATTACGGTTTGTCCTGATTGTAACCTAAAAGGGGAAGAATCTGTTGTAATTTTTGTTGTACAGCTAAAACAATTCCTGAAATAAAGCCATCCAACCTCCTTACACCTTCTTAAGACGATTTAAGGCTTATAAAAGAAATGAATTGAGAATAATGTTTCCTGTAATAAGGCAAATGATCATCATTCACAGTTAAGGGTTTATTTTAGTTCTGAGGTGTGTAATACCGACTGCTGCCTGTAGGGGTCCTATGGGTTATTTTAAAGGGCTGAAAACAAACACTTTCAAGTAATCTTGCGTAGATGTGTAAAATTGCACCAGTTTCCCACTCCAGTCTGATTAGTGCCGCCTGTTAGCCCTCTCAGACAACCATTCACTGAACTATTCTCTCTTATTGCTGAGGGTTGCTATTAGCGGTTATTGCTAACAGCCACTTATAACACTTTGCATGTGTGCATCGCCTGCTGAGTAAATCACCTATTTTTCCTGTTGTAAGCACAAAATATTTTGAATAACAAATGTTTAAAATGTGAAAAATTTGTCAAAGCTGCTCAGCATCTGTTCATTGCAGATACTGTGGCTGCTGCTCTCTGTAGGATGGACACAGAGACGTGCAACTGGACCATGAATAATGCTAAAAATTCATAATAAAAATGTTGTTGCAAAAACAAATATGGCTACAGACCGGATCCATGAAACCTACACACACAGTTTTACCCAATTCAGAAAGCATACGTTGTAACTTTTCAGGAGCGAATCTGTCTCTCATGGAATCATGTGACCTGCAGGGCTTTGCTTTTAACAAACACAGTGCTCTGCTTTGTGCTACTTTCTCCTCTTCCATCTAAAGTTCATCATGGCTGAACGAAACAGAAAGGTGTTAAAGCTGCAGTCTACTACTTTTATGAAAATAACTTTTTGTCATATTTTATTAAATTGACACTATGTCCAGACAGTAGCACATGAGACTAGTGATCTGTGAATAAAAACAGGCTCCAGTAGTGCCTCCTGCCGTCTACAGCGATTTGCAGGAGTCCACCGCGCCCAGTGAGAACAACTAATCAGAACCAAACTAGTGTTTGATGGAGAGTCTGACATCTGTCCATCACTGCTGGCACACGCTACGAACCGCCCCCTCCCTCTGCTAGTAGCTAGCAGCAGCTAGCAGCTAGCTCCGTCAGGCAGCTCCGTCAGGCAGCTCCGTGAGCGGCGTTACCCTGCATGGACACCGGACGCATCCATTCACGTCTGCGGCTTGTTTCAACGCGCAGATACTGGATGTTTACTCACTCGATTGGAGCGAATTATTCGCGAAAACGGAGCGTATCGTTTGCGAGTATAGGAAACGCTTATTGTATATCAAGTTTGACTAGCGAAGAGGAAAGGTTTCCATGTTTTGGCGTTCATAAACAACGAACATGGCAGCCTGGTTATTCTAAGGACTTTGTGAGAGTGTCATTCTTTTACCTGCTTTCGGGTTCGGAAAACCGTAAATGCCGGCGTGTTTGGGTCCATCGGATCCTCCAGAGGCGCCGGACGCCCGGTGGATTTTATTATTTCATCCAGGAGTTATGTCCGGATGATGTTTCATCATTTCATCCAGGAGTTATGTCCGGATGATGTTTCATCATTTCATCCAGGAGTTATGTCCGGATGATGTTTCATCATTTCATCCAGGGGTTATGTCCGGATGATGTTTCATCGTTTCGTCCAGGAGTTATGTCCGGATGATGCCGCTGTCAGGGAAATTCCCTCATCCGATCCCAGTGATGATCAGAGAGGAGGATTGATGCTGCAGGTCCCTCCAGGATGCAAACTATAGGATCTATGTCCGCAGCAAAGCTTCCATCTGCCTTCGGTAAGTGGCTTCTTCCACCCGAGCCCACAACTTCCAGGAGAGAAGAGTGATGTCCGTCATTCAGTTAGCTACGTAGCTAACATAGCTAACGTAGCTCCAGTAGCTCCAGTCTTCTGCCTTCACCTCTCCATCAGAGAAGCCGATTAAACGCAGCACGGGCCTGACTTCTGTCAGCGTCTTGTTCAGCTTCTTATTTACCAACACTCACTCAGCAGATTGTTGTTGATCCGTCAGCTGTTAGGTTTTTTTTTCCCATTACCAATCATCTGTTGTTGAACTCATCTAGTGACAAACTTTGGTACAACGCTGGCCTAAATACAGACTGAATGAATGATTTTGACATTTACAATACTCCTTGTTATTTATGTAGCAAACATCCACACCGCCACTAGT
>JAVQJG010002407.1:0-25598 GCA_036024015.1 Craterocephalus amniculus | reverse complement strand
ATTTCAGTTGATTTGTAATGAATACACAATGTATGACATTTCATGTTTTTTAATTGCATTACAGGAAATAAAGAACTTTATCACAATATTCTAATTTTCTGAGACAGACCTGTACAGCATAGTCATGATTTGTTTCGATCTCATCCTAGTAAAAGCAGACGGGTTTGCTGCGCCTCTTACATAACCCGTCTCCTCACTGACCTCCTCAGCAATGTTTTTGTAGAGTTTATTTCAGGGCTGATACAACAAATTACAGTTACTTTGGTTTGTTTTTTCAGCCATGACCACTCGGGTCACTGAGCAAGCGATCCCACAGAGCAGAGTTACATTCAGTACGCTAACCTCCCTGCACTCAGCGTGCAGAGGCCAAACACAGACTCATCCTGGATAAACGGACAACTAGACAACAAACTAATACATCAGAAGTGATTCGCTACTCGCTCTCCATCGACACAGTTTACTTGGACTTTTTTCACCCATTCATGAATTACATTTTGTAAACTCTATGAAGCGTCATAAACGGCAAGTAGCAACTGAAGTTCGGTCTGGAAACAATGTGTTGCAAGTTTGACTCTCTGCAGAGTTTACGATGTAGAAAATGTTTCAAAAACATTTTTTTTAAAAACCTGAGCATGGCTGATGTAATGCAACCCGCCATCCTTTAGTTTCACCGCGCCAACACTTGGGCCTCTTCACCTCTCACGCATTAATAACGAAGCTCTGTGTCATGATCCGTGGTCAGAAACAAGGTCTAGGGTCAGAAATGGAAACAGAAGTTGTCTCACATTTGGAGATTAGCCTGTCTCAGCTTTTTACTTAAAAATTCACTGGTGTGTTTCATCTTTTTTGGCTCGGTTCCTGCCTCTAAAAAGCAGAATTTCACTCACAGCTGCCGTCTTCCACAGACAGAAAGACAGGACAGTGTCACTGCACATAGTTTCTGTTCTTTCTTTTCCTAATTTTGGCAGCAAACATTACACAAAAACTGGTTCAGGAGGTCATGTGAGTCTCCTGTCCTGTACTTCGCTACGCTCTACATCAAAGAAAAGGCCACAACATCTGACACTTAAATGGCTTAAAAGTCTAATGACGTTGCCTGTGAGAATTGTAAAAATGACTCCAACAGTGAGCTTTTCCTAAAGAGTGGATGAAAGACAAATTGAACCTTGCATTACGCTTGGCTAAGACTCTGAAGCTGTTTGCTCATAAGTGTAATATACAGTACGAATGTACTGTGTCGTCAGGCTTCATGGACAAGTAACCAAAGTTTATAACGTCTTGAAGTAACTTTTAACACATGATCAGCAAAAATAACCTCCTTAACTTAAAAGAGGAGTTTTCTTATTTATTAAGTAATTAAATTTTATAGCAACGAACCGTTCCTCGCAGCACATTCAGGGCCGCTCTGTGTGCAGCTGGGTTTACTGGCTCTGCAGCTGAGGCAGGATTATGTTTATAGGCAAAGGGAAAGTAAAACCTGAGCCGTGGTGATAGCGGTGATGAGCAGCGAGGAAACAGTCCGAAGCTGCACACGTTTGAACTCCAATGAATCCGCGCAGCCAATCTGAGACATTCACACTCCAACAAAAATAAAACACTGTGACAACAGGTCGTCAAGCAGCAGCAGACGTGAGCGTGAGTGCGTTCTGTGTGTGTGTCTCGGGGAGGTGTTGTCGGGACTGTGAGGGGCCCGTGTGTGTGCAGCTGTCCATCTGATCAGAGCACTTCAAAGGCCGATAAAGCCTCAGTAACTGGTTGCAGTCGGACGAGAGCTCAGATGCTCTGCTGGCTGAGGTGAGCTATAAACTAACGGATGAGGGCGGATTGGCTCTGCAGCCAAATATTCAGCAATAAATCAGCAAAGCTATCAAAAGATGAAATGCCTCACTGCACATCTGCATATGAGGCTTTTTATCTTTTTTTCTCTCGAGCATCAGTTAGATTCTTACAAAACCAAGTTGTGTGCGAAAAAGTTGCAAGTGGCTTCAGGACTGAACAGAATCAGCATTTTTGTTTTAGCAAATATTTACCAGTTTCAAGACAAAAATCTATTTTCTTTAGGAGAAAAATGCAAACAAAGGCCTCTGATAAGCAAAAGCTGCATGTAAACTTCCTTCACACTGTAAACTGCACACCATAGCAAGAAAAAGTGTCGATGCTAAGACAACAATCAACAAGGCGGGGTTAAAGAAAGTTTCCTCGCTGGACAACTTTATACAAACAAACACTTGCCAACTACTTAGTGGAAACACAGTAAGTAAGCTGAACGACAAGAAGGCAAACCCCTGAGAGCTTTCCTCCACCAACAAGCCCTGCTCCAGCGCCGCTCCACCATATTGACCCTGGTAATGGTGATAATGGATGGTATTTCATCAATAAGAAGATCAAACAGTAAAAGCAGACATTTTCGCTCTAACAATTTCATGCTCCCAGCAGCGCAGCTTCAGCCCATTCTACGGCTCAGCGGGAAGAAGTGGCACCGTTTCCAAACACAGCGTCCACGAAAGCACTTGAAAACAGAGCGTTTCACATTTTCACTGTATTCGGAGGATTACACGCTTGTGTTATTGTCCACTATAAACGTATTACTACACGCTCATGTTTTAAAAGCCACTTTCTGGCTGTTTGGCTGAGGAGCAGCAGCTGTGGCCACAAACAGTACACTGCATAGATTATTGCATTTCTGTAGAGTCTCTTCCTACCATAGCACTAAATAATGATGTCTTTTAGTGAGGAAGAAAAGCTTTGAATAAATTATGCAACATGCTAAAATACAGGGTCCAATTAGTAGAAGTAGTGAGGTCTTACAGAGAGGTGAGATGGAAATATTTATCCAATTAAATGTTTACATTTACATCTAAATCTAGTCAGTAAACGTAACACATACCACATTTATAACAGGTTTCATTAGCCTGAGCTACTTGTGCTAAAACCTCGCTTTATACAATCCAGCCTTGGCTGAGGCCATGTTCACATGTTGTACAAGGACTTGATAGAAGAAGTTTAGAGCTTTATCATCCCAAAGAGATATTCAGCTTCATCCTGAAAGTCCTGAATCCTGAATTTTTTTTCATGTGTGCTTTGTCTTCATTTATTATTCACCAGTAACGCATATACTGGTTTTTACACATCTTGACAAACAGACACAGGGCTCAACGGATTTAATGTCAAGAATGAAATTTAATCATTCAAAGCTTCTGTGCAACATTTATAAAAGCATTACTTATTCTGTCCAGCTTTTAATAAGATAACTCTACTGTCTGATGGCATAATACGATAATTCCAGTTCATACTAGCCTTTACACTGTTCCCCTCTGCAGGAACAACCAGGGATCTGGGATATGTTTCGCTCATCTTAACAATCACAGATTTACCAAAACAATTTTATACAAGTCTAGATTGATGGTGCACTGTGACGGTAGAGATCAAACACAGAAGAGGCCAGCCTGTTTCCTGTGCATGGGAACACGTAAACTACGCATGAACAACTCCAAATTTGTACTTCAGGACAAAGATAAGGCTAACTTTCTCCAAACAAGCATCTGCGTTCAGGACACAGGATATATTTCATCGGTTGAAAAGATGTGCCACATAAAAAAAAACTAAATCTGATGATAAAAATGCAACAATAATGTGACTAAAATCATTACACAAAACGACATGAAAGAGCTGAATTTCTTGTGAATAACTGAAGAAATTCCAGCTTGAGTCACGAGTCATTTGAGGCTCAGACAGGGCAAAAGCAGGGCAGCGTTCGGACACAAACTGTGCATGCACAAGCTTCGCTCGCAAAGCAGAGAAAATGCTACATGCACAGTCGTGAGGTTAGAAATGTGACGGAAAAGAAGTCTGAATTTAGAGACTTCCATTCCAGACTCGCTCTGCTGATGCCCCGCCAGATTACTAAGCCTCAATTTTTTATGCTGCGGTTGAGACACAACAAGGGCATTTATTGTCCCCGACCGGCTCTCCTCCTCAGAGGGGCAGAAGTTGTTTTGAGCACATGAAGCCGAGGCACAGCGGCTCAGAGCGATGACCTTTAAATGATCAAGGTCTAATGTGGCTGCTCTTTGGCCCGGCTTGATTAGCCGATGTCACCGGAAGTGAGCCAAAGTCTTATCAATGATTGGTGATAAAGTCCAGCAACTGGTCAGATTCCCTCCGGTGAAAGGCTGCATTTTTTTCTGGGAAGGAACAGACACAGTAGCGCTGGTTTGACCACGGTGCACACACGCTCATTGATGTGTGTCTGCAGATCCGGCAGCATCATCAAATGTTTAAGATAATAACCAATGAAAATAAAAAAAGTGTAAACATATTTGTGTTTGTGTGCAAATTCAAAAAGCACTCTGAAGATTTACAACCAAAACAGCCCAAAATTACACATAAAACACAAAAAAAGCACAGGAATTAAATGCAAAATGTAACTAACGTAGCAAACTATTAATACACAATGACATGAGATCCCGTTACAGTGAGCGATATGCCCACAGGTCAAACAGCTAACAATAGGCAACAAAGAATGAACACAATGTATGACAGGGTAGTGTAAATCTATGGATTGGAGGCGAGTGTGTTCGCGAGAAAGCCAAGAACAGGAAGCGGAGTGGATAAGAGCCGTGAGAGGTCGAGGATCACAGACAATGGCCAGCGCTGAAACAGGAGATCAGCACAATACGGTGATAAGGTTCATGTGGTCAGCGGTAAAAAAGTTATGGAGAGAGAGGGTTAAAGCAGGAGGGAAGTCAGCGTTACAAAGAGGAGGCGTGGGGGGGGGCACACATTGTGTAGTTCAAACAAACAAGTCAAGACATTATCTGTCTTTAAAATCATTCTGTAACATGGAGAGCTGAGGTGCAGACTCAGAAATAAACAGCTATCTGCACATCACAGCTTTTTATAACCGTCTCACACTCCTGGTTTAAAGGATCAGCTGTGAACAACGAGCACAGGTGAACACTTTTCCATCTGTCCTTTCTCCAAATGTAAAGCACTATAAACCTGTGCAGCGAGAGCTCGACCTCGCTCTCAGCATGTGTGTGTGAGTGTGTGTGTGTGTGAGGAACATAGTGGAGCGATTCTCTGCTGCCTGGGCTGCAGGAGCCACTGCTGGGACAGAGCAGCGCTGACAGAAACCAGACAGAGAGCTCGCTCATTACCACTCCACCTCCATGGGTGCCGTTACTAAAAATACACTTAGCAAAACTTTTCAAACTTGCATACCTTCACTCTGCACCGACCATGGTGTTTTCAGTGTGCATGTTTACAGTGAAGGTGTCCTATGCTGCTCCTGGAATGTATGAGTGAACCCAGCTGATTGGGAGCAGCACACTTATTAACAGACTTTTCTGTCCTTCATGAGCATGAACTGTTCTGTCTGCAACACACCAGCTCTGTAAAATAAAGTGTATTTAAGTTTTAATCTGTGAATGAATAAAGTCACAGGACTGCTGCTATGGGGGAAATTAGGAAAGCAGGAGACAGTGTCACACCTCTGCAGCTGAAACAGGAGCTGAACTTTAAAAAGAGCCACATGAGCCACATAAGAAGGTTGACCTGCAGCTTCTCCAAGTCTCTTGAGAATAACTGGAAATCCATCGTAAATGTGTGCATTTCCACTGGTTTTCAGAGTTAGAAGGAAAAAGCAGCATCACGAAAGTTAACCAGACCTCATGACTGAATGTTTAAAGATTTGTTTCTGTCCTTCTGTTCGGGCCGTCTCGGAAACTTGGCAAAGCAAACGCAACATCCCACCTAAAACCAGCTAAACCTGTTCGTATTATCCCGCTGGGTCAGCGCGTGCTCCGGTACTCACCTCTCCAGGTGTGAAGGAGGACCACGAGTCCGACCAGCAGAGAGGCAGTGTCCCGTACAGCCATGGTCGTTGCTGGGGTGTGTTCAGAAAGAGTCTGGCAGAGACTGGTCCTGCTGGAAAAATGACTGAGACACACACGCACGCACGCACACACGCACACAGTGAGAGAGGAGAAGCGTGAGGAGACAGATGATGCAGAGGGGGCAGAGACGCAGACAGAGGTCCTCCGCTGTAAGAAAAGTCTGCGTCCGGCGGAGAGATGCAGTGTTCACACAGTCTGACCGGCCGCGCGCCTCATTTAATGTGTCTAGCTTTGCTTTTGTTACAGTTCCAACATTGGTTATTTCTAGAGTTAATTAGATAAGAGGGAAGATGTCACGCGCAGTTTTACTATGAATATAGATTGGGACATTTTTTGCAGCGGATGAAAAAGGAGGAGGAACTTCGAAGAGCGGCAAGAGGAGGGCGGAGGTCGAGGTGGATACGGATAAATTAAAGTTGTTGCGTCAGTACACCTCTGTTATTATTTGTTTGCCACAAATTTAACCTCAGACTAGCTGTTCGCAGCTATTTGTCCTACGGAAGAGTGTATTTCTTTTTAAAGAAATCAAATTCTGAGGGGAAAAAAAGTCCGACTGCCATTTTTTATGTTTTTTCTTCTTCAGTGGCCCTAATACTATTTCGTACAATAGGATGAAGGCGGAATGTAAGATAAGAAATAGGAGGCAACCGAACAGCGTGACGTGAGGACGTATCACCTCGTGCGCAGCTACAAAATGTGAACTTTGGCTTGACACTGCAGCGAGTGTGTGTGAGATTACTTGTTCTCTGTTAATCTAAAAAAAAAAAATATTTACAACGAATGCCACCTGCTCGTTCTCATTTATGGCCAGCAAAAGTTATTTTGTGGTCTCAAAAAGTCATGACTCAGAGCAAGGAGGGCCTCAAATGAAACAGATCCAGTTTACTCAAGACGAGGTTTATTGGACAGAAGTTGGCAGTCCAGATCAGCAAAAATATTCAGGGTCCGTTAGGCAAGATCAGAATCAGTACAGGCAGGCTGGGTCCTGTGAACAGATATGGTTATGACTTAACAATGGCTGGCAGGCTTACAGAAAGAATACGAGGAACTGGCATAGGCACTGACATGGAAGAATATATGCAGCTACTAAGGAGGTGAAAACACAGTCTGGTGGGACAATCAGGGAGGCAAGAGCACACAAGACTGGGCAGACACCTGAAACAGAGATAGGGTGAGTGATCAAAATAAAAAAACACATTTAGCACAAAACATGAACTCTACCATAAAATAACAGTAAACAAAAACAGGGGTCATGACAGGACCATCTGGCAGTTTAGTTTGTGTCTATACGCTGCTATGAACAAGTTGAAAACAAGATCTGACCGTAAACTGTTGGCAGGGGTGGAATAGCAATATAGTGCATAACATCTTGCATCTGATAGCTAATCACTCACATATTAAAAGATCATTCCACTTACACGGTTCACAGAGCTCACTCATAGTACCCTAAACTATCTGAATTATAATTCCCCCATCGAACCAAGAGCAAAATCCAGTGTCTTGATGAAGGTCGGAATGGATCGTACTGTAACTTATTTCTGGCCCAGAGCTGGACAAGTTAATGTTAAATCCACATCTATGCCTTTTAATATTAATTGTAGCTGATTTATTTTGATGAGTCATATGTGCTACTTAAAACTGAAGCAGAAAGTGACCTCACACATGGAGGAACGAAAACCTTCCAAAATATTACCCCCCGCTTCCCTCCCCAAAATGTTATTTTGAGGCCTTCTGCACATAGGGTTTTAATTTTAGACAATTAGGGCAGTGTAATTTACAGAAAAACCTGAGCTTAGAAGAAAATTGCAGACTTGTCTGTTCGGTTTAAAAACATAATAGCATCAATCATTTTGTCAGAAGGTCAGTTGGGAAATTTGTGATATCTGCCTTAATATCAGGCTTGAAGTAATCTTCAAGTAAGCAAGTGAAGCGTTTCAGGTTCCTCCAGTGACACAAGGCGAACGGGGTGTGATGTAACTATGCTTTAGAATAGGTTCAATTAGGAATATTTGTTCTATCACATCTGCTTTTATCCCCATGTGTATTGCCCTACTACTTCATTGTCTCAAATCCCCATGCTGTCAAATCATCTGATTTTGTTTAAGTCAATCAAACCTTTTTCATGTCACTACTCCACTATGATGCTCCACTGCGATCTAATCAGCAAGAAAAATAGTTTAAACTATCATTGCACATAATTTTTTATTTTAGGGTTCCATATGGACAAATATGGAACCTACCTGAAAGCATCATAGTCACAAAATGCTACCTCCTGTCTTTGGTTGACTCTGAAAAGTAGGTTTAAAGCAGTTTTAAAGGAACAGGATTAAATCAAATCAAACTTTATTCATAAATCACTTTTCATGCAACCAGAAACTTCGGAATTGAAGTAAGAACAGAAGATAAGAGGGATGAGAATGAGAATACACACGAGGACTTAATAACAATAATTAAATAACATAGTTAAAACAAAAAATCCAGTTAAAAACTAGGTTAAATAGGTGTTGAGCCTCTTTTTGAAATAATCCACTGTCTCTGCAGCCCTGAGGAAGAGTTAAATGTCAGGGTTTTGGATATCTCAGGCATTGCCAAAGTGTAACAGATCTCCCATGTATTGGTGATGTTGATATGAAAATAAACTCTCAGGGCACCAGAGGGCAGCTGGAAAAAGACACAAAATATTTTGCAGTCGACTCTGTGGAAGGATAAAATCATTTTTTTATTATTACCCCTAAATGAGGATAAGATATAATGTCGCTGATATAATATTCATAAACTTCTATGGCAATTTATTATTAATAAAAGCTGTATTTTATTTCTAAGCTAAAACATATAAGAACATTTCATCAAGGACCTTATAAATGGTATTTAGATCAAGTTTGTGCAGCTTTGATCTTCTATAATAATCACAATGCCATGGGAAAACCATAAATAGATGACCATCTAAACAGCCAGAAGATAGAAAGAGCTCGCAAAAACCTGTCCTGCAGTCTTTCAGATGTCTAAGGATTTTGGTTGTGGTGATAAAACACATTTAAGCGAGCTGCTTGCCTTTCTGGAACCACAATCATAAAACTCTCCTTCAGGTCAGCCCTTGTGTTTTGTACAGTCATGAGCGCCTGATCAGAAGACCCAAGGGGCCACTTTGTGGTACAAGGCTAGAAATACATACAGTATAGGCCAACACTTTCTTTATATTTTCCACGAATAAATAAAACTAAATAAAACCTTGCAGGCATAGCGGTGGTTTTAATTTGTAGTATTATTTGATACCGTGTGAACTATGACGGCCTGTGTAGCTGGAAACAGATCAGAAGATGGTGAAGTGTGTCATGCACGCTGATCTCTATAACCTTCGCTGATGGAAAACCTGATGTCTGCTGTGGGTTGCACCTGCCAAGTGGATTGCCCTTGAACCCAGGTCAGCACAACATCGGAAGGCGCGAGTGATTATACCACAAATACATCGCTGCAAGAGACAGCGGTGGAGACAAAGTCTGCTTCTGCACATTCAGCTGCACAGGAAGAGTCCTCAGGAGAAATAAAATATTTCCAGAAAGATCCAGATGGAGCATCTGTGGTTTAGATGAGGTCTTTTCTACATTTATGTATAATTTGGTGGCATATAAATAGAAAAGGCAGCGAGAGAGCTTCAGGGAACTTCAAGGAAGAATGTGAAAGCCCTTTGTGTGATGTCGGGGGGAAGCTGAAACTTTGCATACTGATCAAAACATGAATTGTTTAGCTCAGTAGTTTTCACTTTGAGGAAAGCAAAGATCGACTAATGTTCAGTTGTGTCCTGCAATCTCTTCCTGACCTCAGCCGTGTTGTGTTAATTAGGTCATCTGTTGCAGGAAGCTCAACACAACATCCTCTGTGGATTACCTTATTGCTTCAACAGAACAGCAAACAGTTACAATTGTTTGACCCTTTATATTGTCCTTTATCCCAAAGAGGTTTCATGTTTTTCATTGGAGTTCCTGGCAAATTCAGCAAATGTAGAGTATTTAAAACCTGTTTTTTGCCAAGACATGCATGGGGTCCGGGCCTGAAAAACAGCCACCGTCTATCAATGTAAAGGGTGTAAATCCCTGGTCTGATGCCTTCATTTCCTTCAGGGTGAGGCAAAGTCCCTGTGGTTCGCATTGATAGAAGAGAACTAGCTGTTCTCAAAACAATCAGTGGCTATTGTTCTGCCATTCAAGGTCAGTAAATTAAGCATAGTCTTTAAAGCAGCCCGCCTGGGTGTGGCATTAGAATGCACATTATACAAATAACAGGAATCAGTGGGACCTCATCCATAAAAGCACTTTAAGCATTCTTTATGACCAGATTCCAATCATTTCCCCTTTTCATCCTTTTTCATTTTTATTTTTTTACTTTTGAATATAATACATCCTGTATGGGGAATTTGGGAATATCTTAGAGCCACTGGTTTTGAGAATAAGTCAGAGGGAAGCAGAAAAGGCAAAGTCCAGTCACCCACAAAGTTCCCAAGGACTTTAATCCCCTTCACACTGTTTTAACTTGATGGCTGGGGTAAACCCCTAGCTATAAAAAATAATAGTTATTCCTTAACAAATCTTTAATTTCCTTTCTGTGTTATTTATTGAATGAAAAGGATTTTTTTACATGAAGAAGTGGAGTGGATAGACTGCTGGATTATCTCAGCTTAATCATTTTGGCAGAACTTGCTGAAATTTTTATAAAACACTTAAAGAGATTAATGGCATAAAAAGAATTCCTAAATTTTTTTCTAAATATTATAATCCAGCTGAATCACTTAAAAAACCTTGCTTGACTGTATGATACTTCTGATACATGTTTTCAGCTTATGAATAGCTAAAACGATGCATGTTAAACACAAAAACAGTTTTGCCTGGATAACCATCAAGCACTCAAGTACAAGTGAATGCAGCATGTAATTTTGTTCTATGCATGTCTTGATCATGATGCATTATTCATACACAATCGTCTTTCCAGCTGAAGATGTTGGTGATATTTTTCTGTCCAAACTGCTTGCAATTTATGAAAACCAACAATCATGTTGAAACAGGTCTTTCTCTAGATATTTTATTTCTTTTTGCACTTAATTGTTTGTCATTTTTGGTGTGTTAGAGCAGGGAAGCTGCAGGACTGCGGAGTTGCAATCTCTGTAAGTCGTTTTGTCTCGGTCAAATGTATTTTTACGATTTTTTTGGTTTATTTATTTTGTTTTATTTTTTAGTTTGCAAAACACTTGGTTCTGTAAAATATACAGAAACCCTTTCACACCGCATGATTAAAAGCAAGCTTTATAGTTTCCAGGTTGACAAGTCTCTCCAATAAACAACACAAATATGCTACAGGCACAAAGGAACCACCAAATGAAACACATTGCTGTTCCATAAAAAAAAACAATATTATTCGGTGGTATTGGGCAGTACAGGTAGCAGTGCCACTGTAAGACCACTAAAACAATTTCCCACTCAGAGTTTTCAATAAATAATAAAAATAGTCTTTGGTGTGCTTTCCCGAGTCATTGATAATCACACATGACTTCTTTTGTCTCTGTATTGCTCATACTGCTGTGCTCATGGGCTAAGGAAAGCCTAAAGGAAGGAAAGGAAGGAAAAGTAGTCATTCTTTCCAAGCCACTGAGGCCAAACCCAAGAATGAGTTGTTTTGGGGGACGTCCGCCTGCCCGGCATGAGAGATGGCTATTGTCCTAGCCGCTCCAGAAGACGGGGGGCTTTGAGATGGGCACTGATGTAAAGAGGGAGCTCGGAGGAGGAGTGGGAGAGACATTTGAATTTCTGTTAAACTCTGTCAGAGGAGCAGTAGCTGTGACAAAGAGGCACATTGATAACCACAGAGGCAGAGAACTGCACAGCTTCTCCATGGTGATTATATGTAATAGTGGCATTAATCATAATAAATCAACCCACTGACATGTTTCTTCAGTGCCCAACCATTTGGTATTAAGAAGAAGACAAAGGGGTGGAAATAATGACTCCAGTTTAATATTAGCTGGGGCAGAAAGAAAGCTGATGATCAGGAGGCAACTTCCTCTGAAGAGAATCAAACCAGCTTTTTCTACTGTAACTTCTTCTTTTATGTTGTCACTAACATTTGTCACTTTTTCCCAATATTTATTGATAAATTCAATCAATATGCTGAGACACAAACATCATTCTTAGCTGCAAGTGTATTTAAATTGGGGGTGAGACTAGGTAAGGCTTTGCCACATCTATTGTACAGTCATGTTAACAGAAAGTACACCCTCTTTTAATTGGGGGGGGGGAGAACTTTGACCACTTTTACTTACATTCTTGACTTCTGTGAAATCATGAAAAGGTTCAGATGAAATAAGGATCTAAAGCAGTGCAGCAATTTTAAAACATAATGGCAAGAAAAATGACAAGAATCAAAGTGTTGCAGTGGCCCAGAGTCCAGACCTCAATCTGATTCAAATGCTATGAAACGAATTTAAGGAAGCTGTGCAAATACAAAAACAGACAACGCTCAATTAGCTGAAGTAAATTTTAAAGAATAGTGGCCCTGAATGAGTTTGCAACAACATGAGACTTATATGGTCATACAAAAAGTTATTTATGTAAAATCCTGGAAAATGGGGCTGTACAAGCTCCTGACTCAAGAGGTGGCAAGTTGTCGCGTGTTTGGTCATATGAGGCAACTTTATACGATTTTAAGATCTAATGAGGATCGGATTATGTTTCATGAAGTCCTGAAGTGTACGTCTGAGTTGAAAGAGGGTGTACACCTATACATTCTGGTGTCTGCTGACTTGATGCTAGCAAACTATCAAATAACGAAAGCAAACATCTTGAAAAAGACGAAGAAAGACTTTAAAGCAAAAAAAGTAACTTCAGAGCTTATTTCTTACAAAGGATCTTCCTGGTGCCAGACAGATGCAGAGTTATGAGTCACAAAGCAGGAAGCTGCTAATGCTGCCTGCAAACTGTTCTACATCCTGCAGATGCACGAGTGACGTCCTGAGAAGACGACTCAAAGAGCAGGAATGTCACACTGAGGGACCCCCACATTCTTAGTGGTCCTATTCATATCTGTCTGAGTCACACAAGGAAGAGCCTCACTGCCTCTTTTATCTCACCTTCTCTCTCGGTTTTCCCATCACATCCTCTCTGAGCGCGCAGCAGAAGCAGTTGGCTGGAGGCGCTGGGTTGCTGAGGAATGTGGGGTCCTGCTCCGGGTCCTGGCCAGTCTGCACTCCAGTGATTTCTGCTGTTTGGAGTTTGTGTTTTTCCCTGAGAAGCTTGTAGCCTGCCACCTACCCCCTGCCCTCTTTCTAAAACAAACACTGGCATACACACGCATATTCTAAATGTAAATTTATGTGAGTCTGGTCTACGCTGGGCAGCAGCCAAAGTCATCACAGATACAAATGATCCCAAAACGAACCCTAAAAACAAATCTGGGAATAAAGTATGAAAATGAGAGGCTTGACTACATTGGCTGATTTTCAAGATCGCAGAGATAGAAGCCTGTACTAAAATCATCAGGGAACCGTGGAGAGCAAACTATCTCACACTATTGTGTGGAAATGTTTTAAAACATCAAACCATTTAAAGACTTGTGCTATCAATCATTCATTTGTATGACTAATCTGGAGAAATGTGCATCACTGTACAGTTCAAAGCTGATTACTGGCAGGAATACAAATGTAAGTTCCCGGCATAACCTGACCGTTATACAAGTGTTCTTGGGTAAGACACTGAACCCCACGTTGCCTCCCAGGGTGCCTATGTGTACAGTAGCACTTAGTATGTTTCAATGTAAGTGTGAGTTTGAACGGGAGAATTCAAATCATCGGCTCTTCAACTGGACTTTTCAAACATATTGCTCCGTTATCGACTTTTTGATTGTCGTGTACGTTCAGATATGAGGAAACATTTAAGATAAGTGAAATGTTGAAGCAATATAGTCTTTGTGTGTTGACCTGTCTGGAACATTTCTTCTGTGTTCAATCAAAATGACCTGCTGCAACATTTCCATGTGGCTGGTCGGTAAATGTCTGCTACAGCTTTGAGGTAAAAGAGCAGAACGTTTATCTGAATGCAAACGCTATAAAAGACGAAGTCTCCAAGAGCTATAGTGTCAAAGCTCTTTTAGAGATCAACATGACAAGAAAAATGGCTGTACAAATACCGTCTATTTACTACAATGGATCATTGTTTACTCATAATGTGTATTATCATCATCTTTTTGTGGTTTGTTTTTTCTTAGTTGTCTTAAATGAGTAATTCAATGGCTTCTTGTCAATGGCTCCAAAACTTTGACAATACCAAGTAACCACACAATAAATTGTGCTGTTTTAAAACCTGGTACCAATGCATATAAGAGGTCGACACCTCAACAACTCCCGCCCAGAATTCCTCAGATCCCATGTGATGAAGGTGCTGGTTTTGCCTAAACTGAGACCATGAATGAAGGAACTACAGGACTCTCTACCAGCCCCATTCGAGTGTTGACAACGCACACATCTACCTGAGTCCATCTGCATCTGGATAGTGCAAAAGTGCGTGGTGATCAATAATTAAGGGGCTCCTAAGAGTATTGTGTTGTCTCCTTTTCTTTTCACCACATACGTCAATGATTTTCAGTTCAACTCTCTGAGTCCCTCTACCTTCAGAAATCCTCTGGTGACTCGGCTGATGTACAGTAGGATGTAAAATAAAAGGAAGGGTGGAGTATGGAGCGCTGATGGGTGGACAGGTTTGTAGAGTGAACCAGCAGGAATCACCTGCATCTGAATGCGACCAAGACAAGAGATATGATGATAGTCTTCTAGAGAAAGAGGATTCCTTTATCACCACTGAAGATCATAGTGAAGGAAGTGGAGTTGACACCTGGGAGTGACAATGATAGACCGAATGAGATATCTGAAACAGACGTGTAGAAGAAGGAGATGAGGAGGCTCTACTTTGTAAGACGCCTCAGATCCCTCAATATATGGAGCAATATGTTGGATCTGCTGCTGTTACACAGACAGATACAGGAGATCTTTCACCAGTCTACTTCTTTGTTCAACAAGCCCCCTCTGGCAGACAGGGAACAGTCTGAACAGTCAACGGGCCAATCCTGCTGCCTTTATTCAGTTGCTGTTTTATTGCACTTGTCATTATGTATTAATGTAATCATGTATTTTGGGTTTTCACGTCGTTTACATCTGGTCCAAGACTAATTATAAGTGTCTGCAACAACACTTCTGAATTATTTTAAGTACTCATAGACACTGACACACCAATTCAGAGTTGGTTCAAGGAAGTGGAGGCTAAGAGGTAGATGTTATGCTTTCAGAGGATGGAAGCGTCTTGGTGAGCAAAAATAACTTGGTAAGGAATTAGTAACTGTCCGACTGTCTGCCCATCATACTGTGCAAGCTTCTCTTACTTCCCTTCTCCTTTCCCCTTGTTTCTTTTTATTGTTAGTCAGCTTCAGCTAAACAGTCTGAGCAAAAATCTCTCAGGTCTGAGTTCAAATTGAGTTTTCAGTCAAACTGTCAGAAAACTAACTTCCTGCGTCTTCTTACATAGTACGCTCTGCTTTGATGGATAGCAAAGGGGATTTGAAAGAACTTAGCAATAGACAGCTTGGCTGCAGCGAGAGTCTGACTACACTACACTTATCTGTGATGTGGGTTGACAGCTATTTGATATTGTTGAAAATATTATAGAAAAAGCCCAATAGGCACTTTTCCTCTTGCACCTATGGCAGGCGCCCAGGCGGCGATCAATCCCACAATCAAGTGGCCAGGGCACAGTTGGAGGCATAGTGACAAGACCCTCACTGTCACACATACATATCATGTTGTGTCACTAAGGCTATATATTATATACATTATATATATATATATATATATATATATATATATATATATATATAGCTTATTGGGCAACTCATATTTCCCTGATGTTTACATATTTATTCGGTACAATTGTTTCCAATGCTCAGCTTTAATAAAGGAGGCATTGAGGCTTCTAAAAGATCACATACTTCATATCATGACGACAACTTGGGTACTTCCAGGGCATTTAAACAACAAGGGATTTTTTTAAACCAGGGAATTTCTTTAAATATTTTTTTAAGATTTGGTTGGCCAGACAGAAAACAAAGGAAGCTGCCTGCTGTGGGACCAGGAAGGGAAGTTGGTTACCATAAAAGGAGCAGCTCTACAGAAGAAGCTTTTTGTCAGAGACAAAGTAGCAAGTAAGACCTCCTCCTATGTATCCCTGCTGCATCATTAACTGCTTAAAATAATGCTGATTGTCAAACACCCAAACATTCAGATTGGGATTTCCCTGTGATCGTATCAGTTTCCCTCTGCAACAGGAGCTCAGCACTGAGAGGGGAAGGAAGTTCTGTTGATATTGTTCTGAATTGCAATTCTTTTTTTGTTGCATTGTTGGTTAAGTTACAGATGTAATGCGATAATGCAGTTCAACATGTGACTGTAGAAATGTAATGGGGTCAAGTGATTATGATGGCAATTGTTCTCCTTCAAGTTCAACCCACATACACAGAGAACAGTTTTAATCACTTTCAATGAAATTCACATCTATAGTGAGTAAAACATTAAACTGTGGTCTTCCTAACTATTATTCTCACATTAACCTCCAGACAAGTCTTCATCCTAGAATCTAATTAACATTATAAAGAAGAGCTAAAATCTCATTAAATGTAATGGGAAAAAAAATGTTTTTTATATAAAAAAAACACCCAACAATAAATCATTACATTTTATAAATTACTGAATAAAAAAGGAGCTTGATAATACAAACGAGGTTAACAATCCTTTCACAAGCTATTCTCTGCAAGTGTGAATGTTAGAATTAATGAGCTTATAACTGATAATACTACAGCAGGTGTAAATTTGATGATTACAACATAACACCACTTGTTATACATTTACTAAAATACCTGTTTAACTCTCTTGTATATTCTTCACATCACTGTTACTTGATTCATTATGATTACTTCCTTTACCACTAACAACAACCATGACATGCAAATAGTAAAATGTACTTTAATGAATTGGAGTTTGACATTTCTTATTTAAAAATTCTTAATATTCTTTAATATTATAAGTAAATTTTTCAAAACCCATCATGAAACATCCCTTCTTGATTTCTTTAAAGACTGTATTAACTGAAATTTTGTTTTAATAGGAATCAAAATATTTGTCATATGTTACTCTTATTTTAGTATAAAACAGTTTGGATACCTTGGAAATGCATTTTTATTACTCCAAATGTCACTGAAAACCTTATTCACTTTCATCTAAGATAATTTACCACAGGTTAAATGATGTGTTTTATATCCAGTTATATAAATATCAAGTTATTCAGTAGGACAAATATTTATATTGTATTTATTATTCATACAAATACCACTGCTATTACTAATGCTGAAACTATTACTAATATTAAAACAGCAACTATTTTTGTTTTAATTTGTGGTGGTGTAATTTATTCAAAATGCCTAATATGTACAATTAAAAGTAGGCACTCGTAACATTTAATTTTACTCGGATATTTTGTTGAACAGAATCAACGGTCTCGTGAGGTTGCGCAAACTCACCGGAAGTACATGAAACGAGGTCAGCTGACTTGTCCAAACCAAATATGGCGGCTATGCTAACAACGGTGAGCACAGAGAAACGTTTTGTGGCAAATTATTTTCCCGTTATTTATTGTTTCGCTTCTCATTTCGCAGCTGTAATAGATTTTAAATTTTCCGTTTAACCAATGAGGCTTTTCTAGGCTGCATTTTGTTCAAAAGTTAAAAAACGAAACCCGTAAAGGAAGCGGAAGTATCATCTTCTTGTTTGAAACAAAACATCCGCTTGTGTGCAACGTGTGTTTATGATGTTGTCTCATCGTTTCAGTGGACCGAAGACTGAGAAAAGATGGAAAATAAACACAGTCCTGCTTAACGAAGCGAACGGTGGTTTTGCCTGCTAAGAAGACTGGAAGACATGTAAGATGTAACGTCGGAGCATCTTTGTCTGATCAAACAAACAAAATATGTTCTTAGACGTGGATACAACCTGAGAGCACTCACCCGCTGAACTGTTAAGTTGAAGATAAATGACCATGGGCTTGGTGAACTTTGTGGTATCAACCGTAGGGAAATGCCTGGACGCTGTCTGCTTATTGCTGGACCTAAACTTTATCATCGTGCACACCGTGGTGCAGACTCTCCTGGCGGTCATTGCTTTCATCACCAGCCTGCCCTCCCTCCTCATCAACACGGTGCTGCAGCTGGGGAATCTCATCCTGTTTTGCACCATGTCCTTGGCCGAGGCCACATCAAATCTAGCCCACGGGACCGTCACGCTGCTGGGAAGCGCAGGTCTGGCTCTGGAGGGGCTGCTGGAGAGCCTGAAGATGATGGGTTACCTGTCCATGCACGTCTTACTCCGGGGGAAGGAGCACCTGGGTCGAGGTCTGGTGTATTTGCTGGAGGGCTGCGGCATTGCTGTCAGCTTGGTGGTCTACTTCACCAACACGGTGGTAAACTTTGCACTCATTGCCACCCAGAACATCTACCTGGCAGTGGTTGGTGTGTGGCAGACGGTGTCAAGTCCACTGCAGAAGGTGCTGGAGCTCACCCTGACCTCTTTCACATTTCTATACAGCTGCCTGGCCGGTACATCGGCTTTCCTGTGGTCTCCATGTAAAGTGGTTTTGGATTTCCTTGTTTCCCTGGTGCACATGTTCATCAGCATCTTTATATTGAACATCTACGGCCTCCTCCTCACTGTCCTTATCGCGCTGACAACCACCGCCTACTTGAACCCAAGACTGACCAGACGGGCAGCTGTGTGCATTGTGGATTACATCAATTCTCTCCATGCTGTGCGAAGGCTGTACTTTGCATTCTACTGGGTTGCTTCAGCCCTGTGGAGTGTCCGTCAGTTTTTACGCCGCAGCTTGCAGCACCTGCAGATTATGCTCCGTTCCCTTTACCTTTTGGAGGGGAGATTTTGGCGGCAGCTGTCTCAGCGCAGCAGCCAGCTGGGCCTGGCGCTGCAAACACACTTCCACAGGCGCAACAACAGGGTGCGGGGTGATGGCGACCCTGGAGAGGAGAGGCGGGACCCGCCAGATGGAAGAGCGGGAGATGGAGCCCACCAGGAGCTGGACAATTTAGTTCTCCCTTCGTCAAGCACAGACAGGCCGCTAAAGAAACAATCGTCATCGATCACAGACAGCAAACCTCTGCCAGCTGAGAGTCTGCTGACTCTGCTGAAGGAGCAGGAGGAGAGGAAGAAGTGTGTGATCTGTCAGGATTGTGCTAAAACGGTGGTGCTGCTACCATGCAGACACCTCTGCCTGTGTAAGGACTGCACAAACATCCTTTTGAGGCAGCCTATCTACCAGCAGAACTGCCCACTCTGTCGTCACATGATCCTCAACACTGTGGATGTGTATCTATGAAGGACCAAAAATAAACTGACCCATGAGCACCTGACAGCCTTACATGTCCTTTAACTTTTCCACTCTGAAAAATGTCACCAGACTTATTTTGTAAGGTTTCTTTCCAAATTCATGTACTCTGCAAAACTGTCGAGAAATGCTAAAGAATGAAGGTCTTATCGCCCAAATTCATGGTAAAAACCAATTACATACAGCATGTGCAACAAACTATGCTTCATTTGTGTTGATTGAAAGTTGGTTCATAAAAAAACACTTGCCAGATTTAGCTACGCCTGATTATATAGTGGGATGGAATGATTGCTAAGCATATAGGGCGAGCTGCTGCTTTGCAACACTGTTGCATTGCATTATGGAAAATATGTGCTGGCACAGTGCTGCAGGAAATAAAATGTGTTTCACCACTACTAAGATACCAGAAATGATTTTCAGATCAGCAGTATCAGCCATCAGTGCTTTTTCAGTACTAACTTTCTGCTTTTAGTCTACTTAAATCCTGTTTAATTTATCTGCAGTATGATGCTCAGAGCAAGGTGTCTGCTTTATTACTGAGATAAACAATTTTAATATTCCAGTATTGCCACACTAAGTCTCAGGCGTTAAAGATGGATGCCCGCTCTGTCGCTGAAATGTTTACCGCCCCTGATGTCTTACAATGTGCTTTCAGTCAGTCAAGCTGTGAGGAAACTGTGTTTTACTGCCCGAGCCTGCAAATGATTCCATGTGTCGCTGTGAATGCTGTATGGCTAAGCATACTGTTTGACCATTTTCATTTGCTTTTGTAAACACGGAGGCAAATTGTGAGAGGTTTGCCCTCAGCAGTGTTTTACTGCTCAGATCTTCGTTTGTTCTAATGATAGGGCTCTTCCCAGTCTTATGCTTAAGATGGGTTCCAGTCACCACCAACAAATAATCCATAAATGGTTTTCTCTTTCTTCTGACATTGTAATAGAACAAATTTCTGTTGTATAAAAGGACCATAAACTAATAGAGTTGTTGTTTATTGCTTTTTGTGTGTCGGTGGTGGGGTTTGTCTAGGCTGATGTGTTCGTATTGATCTGTTTCAAGTTTACAGGACATTATTTTGACACTAAATATTGTGGCATTTGTGGTGTAGGATCCAACTTTTAGATTGAAGAAAGCGCCATCTGATATATTGCTGGATTTGCCTTTTTTTTTCCTTTGTTCTTTTTTTTTAAAAGGTACTTTTTCATGATTGTTATTTGGAAAAAAAGAATAAACCTCAGAAATTGTTACTGGTGATGTCAAAAACTGTGTTCCCCTTTTTCTGTCCAGAAAAGGGGGAAAGCAACCAGAATGTCCTTTTTATGATTGAGGATGTTAATCATATCCAGACTGGTCAGTGCTGACTGCTCCTCTCAGGTATTTCCTAAACACCAATGGCATTCCTTAGTAAAGATTGCAGTGGACACAGAAACGCTCACATTTTGGGTCACCTGTTGCCACCCTCCGTGTGGGACTGTGATTTGCAAACATGAATGTAATATTGGTTGTTTTTTTTATATGATGGCTGCCATTCAGCTGGTACGTCCTTCGTTCACAATAAAAGAAGAACCGCAGAAGAAACTGCTTTTGATCTGCTTTGTAAGTCCAAGTGTTGCCTACTGCTGCACAGGAAAGGATTTAAGGTACAACCAATGATTTACCTGCTCTCAGTTTTTCTCTATAATCAGTTGTTTGGTTTAAAGAAAAACTGAAAATCAAACAAACTTGGACCACAAAGTCCACCAACTTCAACTCTAGGTTGTATTGACAATTTTTGGAACAGGATCTTGTTTTTATTAAACACTCACCACAATTAGTGTTAAACGTTGAGTACTGATTATGTGAAGCTGCAAGGGAGAGATCAAAGAATTTATGAGAAATCATTAATGGGGTAGATGTTTTCAGATTTTTCATGTGGCCGCACCACAAGTGCAAAAAACATCCAAACCAACTATTCACAGTCTCAGCATTTAAAACATTAATTTCTTATTTACTGACTTATTTAAAACATTTGAACAAATTAATTTTTGCGCAATGAATTTGAATAACATGTAGTCAGAAAAGCAAAGCAGTGCTTCTGTGGCTCCATCATGTTAACTGAAGGAGGTTTGGCTGCTTTTAAGACATTTGGGGAATTTTTTGATCGGGTCTAAAATATTCCCATCATACTTCTTCTTGTTCCTGTGTTTGCACATCTAATATGCAATCAATCAAGTCTAATTGGAGTTGGGGTTAGCTCTGTTTGGTTTTGTGGCACTCTGCTACATCAGGTTTTGTGTCAAACTGTTCTTTGCTGCTTTCAGTTGCACACCAGAAGTGGAGAAAAAATAAAACAGCAAGGAGGAGAAAAATTACAACATTAAGTCCTGATTTTTCAAAGCAGGACTTAGACAGATATAGATATACAGATGTATGCAAACAACAGATTCATTTACCTTCGTGCTGCAGGTGCTGTTGGCTGTGGTTCACAGCCACACTGTCACAGCTGATGGGCAGAGCTGAATAGAACAACTATCAGTACAGTTATTACTACCACCTGTGCATTTCTCACCATACAGCCTATTATGGACTTCCAGAGCTGGAATGCAGCCAGAAATATGTCCACAGAGGCTGTAGATGCACAATTATAGAACCTTTATCTAGAGAAGATGCCCCTCACTAAAGATAATTCAACCTTTGATCAAAGACAGCTCAGCGTTCATGTCTTGCATCAGCGAAGACATAGTATAGCTGGGTGTGAGTGTTTGTATGGGGTGGGGGTGGGGGGCTGAAAGGTTGCCAGACTCACACAGAGCGAGGGGGCCTTAATGGTCAGTTGGGACCCCTTTTACAAACATGACAATTCATCAGAGCCTTGTGGTTTACAGCTTCATCCTGATTCTCACTCTAAAAATATCTTCATCTCCATGCAAAACATCTGGTTGGAAGAAGGAATGCATTCCCTGACGTCCAAATGGGAGATTTCAGCGTTCAATATAAATAACTGTAACTACATTATTCCGAAACGGTCATCTTTTACAGCTGACTGATCTGTTAACGTTTGCCGAAGTTGTCTATGACTCATCAGAAGAGGTAAAACTACCTTCAGAGTTTCTACTCGACAGCACCAGAGAAGACACAGATCAAAAAGAGCCCACAGGCTGTTTACTGTCTCTGACCTGAGTTCAGCTTCAGCAATGTTTACATGCTCACTGCACATAAAGATAGTGTTAACTGAAAAGAGGAAGCTTCATGTCAGGAAGAAGAGCAGGAAGGAGTAAAAACCAAGGAGAGCTTTATACTTCAGGGATCCGACCTCTTCCCTTTGACCCCCGTCGCCCTGGCTGAGAGCAGTGTGGGAAAGCTTTAGCACAATCATCAGGCTCAACACCACTTTCCTGTTCATGAGCACTGTCTCTATCCCTTTCTCTCAGCCTTTACATCTCAATCCTTTCCTCATCGGGAGTTTAAATATTCTTTAAATGTTTCAGCCAAAATGTTAAAATAGAAAGCTGACAACTTGACTGTAATGTAGCGAGACAAGGACAAGACAGGAAGTTAATTAGAAGTAGCCTGCAGTCCCCACTCTACAGAAATGATGTGGCTTGTTGTAAGTAATCCAAATAATCCTGATAGACTTGAATAATTACAGTGTGTGATGCTAGTGTGTGATGAGTGGGCAGCAGAGATTACAGCTTTTGTAGCTGGAGGAAAGCTTTAAGGTCAGAGGACTCTTCAGGAGCTGATACTTGACTTAAAGTTTCACTTACATTTTTTAAACTGCCCTCTTGCTGATTGAAGCATCAAATCACGGGTCACCTTTTAAACAAACATCAGCTCAGTCTAACTAAAGAATCCTGCGTCTGCTGTGGTCATAACGGGACACTTTTTGTGTTCACAGACACTCATACTAGACTTGATCATCATCATCACTTGAACACTTTGCCTGTTGGTCAACCTGACATATTTGAACATATTTGAAGAGATTTTTTTGGTTTAAAGAACAAGATTTTATAGAAGATCTGGTCAACAAGCTGACCGATCACAGTGATGTATATGTGGCTTGACTAGGATAGCAACCGATGCTGCTGGAAATTCTTTAGTTGTTCCAGATCAGTGTGATCCAATTTCCTCTCAGTAAAGGATGACACTTTGGTTAGATCTGTCATTTACAATAAAAAAGAAGAAATCTTGAACAGTAATTTTGTTCCATTATTTTTTTGAAAGCAGAGATTTTTGTAGAAATTGCCTCATTTCACCGTCTAACTTGAGGTGATGAGTCTCACCTTTGCTGCAGGCAGCACTTACTCTGCATGGCAGTGATGCAAGAGTGCCCCCTGCTGGACATAAACAGGAGCATCAACCTGGAGAGGCCGCTGCTGCCACAAGCTCTCCCATGGATTCCAGCTGCTCTGTTTCCCCATTGTTTCTTCTACGTTCCTCCTTCAGCTTCATGTTTTACTTCAGCTTGAAGAACAGTGAAGTCATGTCCTTGAGCTTGGAAACATGTCAGCTATCATTACCTGAATAAAAGGTGAAAATGTCGACAGTAATCTGGAACTGTGTTACACTGCACGCCTTTAACATACTGTGTATGTGTGTCTGTTTAGTCAGAGGCTTCTTCAGTTGGATGTCATTCCTGCCCATAAAATACGGTAAACGTTACCTAATGTGATGACTAATGGACAATTAGTCAGCTATTAGTTCAACGATTAAAAATGGTTTTCATTGCGGCTGGGCCCATGATGAAATCCATAAGCCATTAAATAATGACTAACTGATATTTCATTAGCTTAAGAAATCTAATTATAATATTACCTTAATGTTGAATATCTCTCCATCAAGTCAAGTTGCTCTTAACAACTGGAAATAAATCTCCCAGTTTCTCCAAAGTCTCGACTCACACTTCATTCATTTATAGAAAAAAGGTTTCAAAGTTTTGCTCCTGTTTCTGAATCCAAACAAAGATGGCAACACTGGCTGACTGGACAGCAAACTGTCAGACAGAAATGTAACTTTTGTGTAAACATTTCATCATCTTTCACCTCTTATGTCTTTGCAGCAACCTTAAGATTGTACTGTAAGTTTTACACATGCTTCGAATAACATTTGTAAGTGTTTAAACTTTAGTGTTGCAGCTCTTAATGGAAGTTAGACACGCATTTGTTGTTTGACCAAAGGCAAGCTAATTCAAGCATCACTAAATCTGTGGCCGCAGTGCTGCCTCTTTTTAGTGTGTTTGTACACACTCTCATCTCTAATAACCTCTTATCCTTTCAATCGCACTTTAATTCACATGACAAATTCTCACTTTACACTCCTTCAGCCAAGCAGCCTGCAGGCTGCCCGCTCCGTATTCCAGGGAATGATGTAACTGTCGGGCCGGATTCAGACATTTACAGAGCGATTTGCAGCCTGCCTGCAAGTAAATGGAAATAATTGATTGATGCCAAATGGAAGATTGATGAACTCCATGAGATTCTTGTTCCACCCAAGAGGGAATTGTTATGAGGATATATTTGGAATTTAATTATGGGTGGGAGTGTCAGGGACAGTAACAGGAGTAACCTTTAACTCGTGTTTGAGGGGCTGTAGGTCATGGCAAACAAACTTTATCATGGGTTTTGCTCCAGTTAGAGCTAACTCTCTTAAATAAACAATTATCTGTTATTAGAAATGTCAGCTTGTGGAAGGGAAGACTTGGCTCAGTAAAGGTGGAGAATAATAATGTGATTATTGACTGGAAGACAGAGATGATGACTTACATAAACCAGGTCGCAGCTTTTAAATGTGGCCTGTGATCCTGTCTCTGCGTTTGGGGAAATTATTAGGCAGAGGTAAACAGTGTGAATCCAGTGGAAAATTAATATTTTCCAGATGGTTTCATTTTGCTATTTGCTTTGGTAGTTATCTGCCCTTTGGAAATAACAGCCAGAGACACGTGTTGGATTTGAAGAATAAAAATACCACAAGAAAGTTTCAGTCATCAGTTAGTCAGGATGGATGGACGATAACCAAGTGAAATTCTCCACTTTCAGAAACTTGTACGTTATTTCCATTATAGCCACTTTTATGCTTTTACATCACAAGAGGGAAACACTCCACTATGTAGTATTTATCCAGCTTGCATATACAGATGTTACTTTTCATTTTAGGAGATATTGTGGAATATTTCAGTCATATATAAGTAGAAGAATATCTTAGAATAAAGTCGTCTTAGTGATGTTGAACTTATTTCTGACTTGTGTAAAGCTCA
>JAVQJG010002400.1:0-18317 GCA_036024015.1 Craterocephalus amniculus | reverse complement strand
TGTCCTAGTGTCTGTCTGGTGTGAATCATTTTAATTGCTCTAAGCTGAGTTCAGAAAGGCTGTAAAGTCTTAACACATGTCATACTAACTTTAATGCATATATTTCTAAGTTAAGGATAATATAACAAGCAAAATATATCTGATATAAGTAATACAGTAAACATATAAACTGATAAGTAATGCAATAAATCTATAGAATATAATAAATGTATGAATAGCTTAGCTAAAGTAAGCATAAGTCTAGAGTTGATACAAATAATTACAACAGAAGGTATATGTACCATGGAGTGTGAACTGTAGAACTTTAACCAACTTACTGTACGAAAAGCTGAAAAGTTTTAATAAATGAGTTGCTGCAAACTCAGCTCTTTCTGAACTTAAGAAGCAGTTTCTGAAACTAATCAGCAGACCAATCAGAGCAAATTTGGTTGTTTTGAAAGGGGCCTTAATGCAACACTATATATTTCTGACCTTAAAACTCTATGCTTCTGACATACTGACATTCATCATTCACATTCCTGGAGCCCTCATCACCCTGCAAAGTCCTACAAAACCACAGTTCACAACTTTGTATTCTGGCCTGGAGCATCATGTGACAGCCGTGTTTCGCTGTACACGGCAACGAGTCACAGTAGCTGGATAGCAACGCACTGACCTTTTCAGTTGTGCACTAAGGCTGATACAGCCATAGGAAACCCAAGAGGACATTATAAAAGGAAGTAAAGAATAGAAAGACAGAAGGAGGAGATGAGACATGATAAGACTGTCTTTATAGTTGGACAGTGTTCCAAGAAGTGTCAGGATGCAGGACACAGGCAAAATAGCCGTTGTTAAGTAGCGCATAATTGCAAAATTCTACCAAAGTTCAGTCGTGTTGACAGGCAGGAGTTGGCATGAATTTCTCCTTTTTCCTTTATATTAGGATGTTATCAGACTGCTTTATTAAAATCATGAATTTGCAAAAAGCATAATAAGGCTTCTTTTAAACCATCTAAGCTTGGCCAGTATTCATTTCTGTCACACAAGGGATTCAGTGAATCTCTTCCTTCCCTGCATCTTACTCTGGCTGCTGCCTGCACACAGTTTCACCCCATTCCTCATGTTGTCATTTCTAGGTCTTCCAGTAATGTAGGCCAGTAGACAGGGCTGGGAAAGTGAGAAAGAAGGGGAGATTTACTCTACTTCATATGACGTTTTTTAGATTTTCTCAGTCAAAGGAAAGCTCAACAAAAACAAAAGTGAGTAATAGCATCCCTTTAATCAGTTAAGCTCAGGATGCACCTGACAATCAGATTAGTGCATGATTTTTTTGTAGCTTTGCTGTTCACTGTGTAACACAATTACGCCAAATTTATACTATGCACATTTTCTATTGCGTCTGTTGGGACTGCACGACTCTTTAATCTGGATTATCATGCTGCGCGGCCACGCTGCCCGTATTCAGCGTGGGGAGCTCGCTGCGATTCGCTTTAGCGCGCGACACATCTGGTTAGGGAGGAATGCGTGCGCGCGCGTGTGACTGCGTACGGAAACAAGGGGAGATGGGAGAAAAGAGAGAAACGGAGAAGGAGGCTTCTCATTTCTCGGTCCTGTACGCGCACAGATGGAGCAGGGACTGACAGCAGCCTGCACTGGCCGGCGGGTGTGACGCTCATTTCAGCACATTCACACACAAACAAAACAACCTTCCCGGTAAGTGAACAACACCTCACACGTCACTTTGCATGATTTGAAGGCTGTTTATCTTTTTTAAATTTATATTTTAATTGAAAGTGATGCTGTGAGTGATGGACTTTAACTTGTCCTCACTTTTAACTTCCACTTGTGCTGTCGTGTCCCCGTGTAGCACCATTCTTCCTCTGGATGGTCCACAGAGGGGGAGTGGAGCGAAAGCATTGACCTGAATTTCAGTCCCATGCTCTAATGCTCACTGATACATTTCATAGTTCACCTAGGTTGCTTATGGAAATAGCATTCAAAGCATTAAGCCTCTTAAACAGTTTATTTTCTTTTTAAATGATTATTTGTTAACAAGAGCTGTTATAAACAATTATTTATATTAGTTTTAGTTGCACATTATGGTGCAGGGATTCTTAGATGACTGTTCACATATGCTCATTTAGAAAATTTAGGGAATACTTATCATTTAGTTAGTTTAAATGATCTCTTTTAACTACCTCCAAAATATCTTTTGGCTAATATTAAACAATTAAAAATGAATAAATATACAATATGTTAAGTATTGTAGATGATTTTTGGGTCATGCTGCAGAGCTACATCAGTGTTTCAGAATTGAGAGACTGCATGGGATTTGAGTCATGACACTTTCAGCCCTCTGCCCTTTGTCACTCATCTGTCTTTGACTTTAAGCCCACTGTCAGCCGAGGGACTCTGAGGGATTGTGAAGTTACTAATAACTACAATCAACACTGGGTCACGTAGATGAGCTGGCTGGGAAACACCCCACCAAATGTTGGTTTAGCTCATAATCCGGCTGTGTGATTTGTCAGATTTCACCCTAAAATCCCACACGAATGTTAATCCGAGATTTTTACTGTTCCTGTCTGATCGGGGTTGGAAGGGGGATAAAAATCACACACACAGATAAAACTCCCTACTCATAGACATGATGGATTCTTTGTCTCTGCCAGACTGTAAAAATTGATCAAACAATTTGCTGCAGCCTCAGAGCAGATGTGTTGCTTGTTTCCTGTTACAGACATCAAATAATTAGTCAGTATTTTCACACGACCATTTGAAAGTCTTATTAGCTTTATTTGTTATGTAGAAACTTATAAAATGGCTTAGAGGGTGACTGAGATCTTAATGGACGAATCATCACATGCTACTTGTAATGAACCTGAAATAATTGATTTCCACAACAAAAGTCCAGAAAGGTGACTCACCACTCTGATATACAGTAGCAGATATCTTTACACAGTTTCCCACGGCTGCTGAGATTATCACAGTTAAATACCTTCAAATCAAAAACACGGGACACAGTCAGAGGAGTTCAGAGACAAAACGGGTGCTTCGAAAAATCAAGAAAAAAAAAAAGCATTACAAAAGGAAGATGATTATGACTGGATATTTAGCCAGTTTCAATAAAATATGTCAAAGTGAAGACCGTGTGGAGGAGCTGTAAAAACCTCATTCTTGATTGCAGCCTGTTCCTCAGATGTTTCAGTTTCAGAGTGCTGGCATGTCAGCCTAAGGGTTAGGGTTAGGACACCAACCCCATGTCTGCAAGATTAGCTCTAAATCAAATCAAATCAAATCAAATCAACAATCAAAGCAAGAGAAAGTGCTCTACATAATAAAACCATACGCCTTCACACAAAAGTACAAAGCATACAGTTAACAGCACACACCCCATTATGGTCTCTTTTACTCACAATCATACACATGCACTCATACACACACACGCAAAAACAAGTCTAGACTCTTGCCGTGTTCCTTATAAAGTTTCTGGAACACCAGTGGGTTAAAAGGTGTGTGGAAGTGTAAAAAAAAAATTCAGAATATTTGTCCTGCTTTCTGCTTACTCCCCATGATTAATATAAGTTTGTTAGCTATTAGTAGATAAATACAGATATAACTCAATAAGGAGCATTGTCCACTTGTCTGAACATGTTAGCAAAACACAGTGATTTCCACATGACGTGCTGCCTCCTGCTCAGTTTAGACAGCCATTCCCCAACACCTCCTCCCTCGCATTTCCAGGCAGGAGAGCTCGTCTCCTGATGAAAGGCTCCCACTGGGATGTGCTTGTATAAGCAGAGACTGCAGACAAATTTACCAGATTTTCTTAAGAAAGTCCTCAGTGTTCATGAGTGAAAACAGCTACAAACTATTAAAAAAAGGAGCTGTGTGCAGTGAGATCAGAAGGCGATGCACTACACTAGTGCCTTAACCAGCAATATCACGGATGGCCACTAGGGATAGAAGCCAAACTATTTATGCCTTTGATTGACTTCTATTTTTTTTTAATCAGCAGAGATTGCTATGATTTACCAATGACAAACTCTCTTAAATATATCACAAATATGGGGCTCAATGAAGTTGCATTTGTCAACATATCGGTGTGGTATATTAATTTATATCATAGTACATACAGCTTTCATTTAAATATATATTGATTGAATTATCAGCACTGATCAATTTTGGACTGCAAGGTTTTTGCAATTTCCTACAAATGCAAATTGCAACTAGGCCTGATGTACTGGTCACAGAACTCTGGATTCACCTTCAGCCTTAAACAATCGGCAATGGTTCTGAGAAGTGAGGAAGTCCAATAAAAAGTACAGTATATAGAGAACAAATGATTTACATTTACAGAATTAAATTTTTTTAGGTGTTAATGGGTTGTTGTTCAAACACACATTTATCATTTGGGGGGTTGTGCGTGCCGTGGATCAGGCCTGTAGGCCCGGTTGGGGTGGTTGCTGTGGCGACAGCCTCTGTGGACAGGGGTGCACTGGCCCCTGGTGTGTGGATGGATCCCAAATATATTGTTTCCTTGCTGCTGCGTCAACCCAGATGTTCTGCTTTTATTGTAATGAGTAATGAATGTTATGAGTGTTTTTTTAATTACAATATCTTGGCTTGTTTTATTTCATATGCCTTTTATCATGTACTGTAAAGCACTTTGTGTTGCCCCTGGCACAAATAAGCACTTTATAAAAAAAGATTGATTTGATTAGAATGCTAAAAATGGCAAATATAGACCTGATAATATATTGTGCAAGACTGAGCGAAATTTAGCTGGGATGTTTTCCTCGCTCTGTATCCTTCAATTGTCTCACTACTGATGAAAGACTAAGCCGGCTGCACCTGGATGACAGCAGCTCATGCTTGAAACTGTAAAATGTCTTTTTTATAGCAGCACTGTGAATTGGATAAACATATGGTTCACATTACAATGAATGTTAAATGTAGCATAGGCACATGACAGAAGGCACCTTACACCATTCACTCTCAGGAGAAGTATCAGGATCTTGTCTTCTAGCATATTTGATTCGAGATTCCTTTATTTTCACGGTCTATGATGATGCATTTGTTGATATAAACAGTGTGATCCACACTGGTAAAAATATCATGTCCCAGAGGAAGCTAACTGTCACATTTCTAAGTGAGTAACTCAATGGGCTGATGGTACACCGTGAACACCAGCATGTGTAACATTCAGTCAAATCTTTGAGTGTATAAATTCATATTCTCTCTACAGTTTTTGTGGAAAGGTCTTATGGGATCAGAGTTTTGCATTTTGTGACACAAAGGGAACACTACCTTTGGAGATCAAAAAGACATCAGTTTGAACTTTTTACCAGACTTAGTAAAGGCCTGTTATTCTTTGGGAAATAAAAATAACATCAATCTTATTTGGAGAATGGTAAAGTTAGCTTCCCAAGCATCTCGGTTAAAGAACTCAGCTTTTCCGAACAACCCAGGTCGAGCACTTTCAACCTATGACATTGGGCAAATCTACTTCTTTTGTCCCAAAACGTCATCCTCCTGATGAATATTGAACCACTCAACTAAAAGATGTGCCTAATCAGATCCTTTCACTCTGGAGATATTTATTTCACTTCCTTTTGCATCAAAGTTATGAAAAAGCCAACTTATTGCTGCAGTGACAGACAGAAGAACATGTGGCTTAGTGCAAACAAATACAGCAGCATGGGTCCATATGCAAATCCTCTAACTCATAAGTGTGCATGGTAATAACTCAGCACTGTTGTGTTACCGCTCAACAATCAGCCTGAAAAAACAAACAAACATTACTTTAGGAGTTTAGTCTGAGGTGTGTGAGTGCATTTAACACCTTGCATGTTGTGATTCCTCTTTCAACCCTGTGAGTCAGGGCTGCTGTCTGCCTGCCTGTGTCCTTTAGCTTTATCCCCCCCTCCCACCCATTTTGGGTGAGAGCAGATTAGTTTGAATCTGCCAGCTGCTGTGGAATTGGTTGAAATTGTGCCACACAACGCTGTAATACAGTTACGTAAATCTGACCAGTGAAGATGTGAGGTTTAGGATAGAGAGGATAATGAAAAGGCTCCAGTTTGGTCCTCTGCGCTGGTTTCCACCTTTTTCATCATAAAGTTACAGCTAATGGGGCTGTTGTGATCTGGGTTTTTGCAGTGTAGCATGTTGACAGTTTTAGATGCGGTTGTTGTATGTTGTGGGGAAATATGCAAATATGCAAAGTGACAGAGAACATCTTTGAACTCTTTTCACCGTTCATCTCAGGTTACATAAGTAACACTGTACGCAGCTTGAGAAAACATCACAGGGAACGCTGTGGCTGTGTGTTTTCACAGATGACAGTAGGCTCTTTTAAGGGATGAGGGCGGGAAGACACTGTTTCCTTGGGGAAATGACACACCGGTATTACATCGGAGTGCAAGTCTAACTCCTTAATTTAAACCATCTATTTTTAGATCATGCCTGAAAAAACTGACAAATGTAGGCAAAAATCTGTCTCCAAATGAAGCTTCTTTCTTTTAATGACACTACTCCCTGCTCCTGAATTTAATTAAACATCCTGTCAACCCCTGAATATATGAGATATGAGTCTTCGCTGTCCTAGTTTGTGCAACATTTCGGGGAGAAAGTCTGTCTCGTCTACTTTTGCAAGCTTCCAAATAAAATTCATGATGTGGAGCGGCAGCTGTGGGAGAAGCGCTTGTTGGGCTGCGTTACAGGCTACCGAGTTTTGAGATTAATGTGGCTTTTTAGAATTCTTCAAAGCTAAACTGAGCATCAGCCACTCATTAATGCACAGTTGGCGGCGGTAAGCAGTTTCTGTGAAAATGAGTCACAAGTTGAGGAAAGATGCCCTTTTCTCTCTTTGTCTGCTTTTACATGTTCCGCCTCAAAGGCTTAATTATGAAGCTGACTGTGATTTTTATTTGTTCCCTTTTAGTGACACGCAGGTGCCTTGGTTTGGAGATGGAAAGTCAAGAAATGGCAGAGAGTGGGAAAAATGGGGAAAGAGCGAGAGAGGATGGTGGAAGAGAGTGTGGCATAGCGAAACAGGAGCCTTGCAGCCTCTCCCCAGTTGATTCCACCTCCTTTGTGACAAAGAGGAATCTTGCCCGAGGGATTGTGATCCAGCTGACCGGGACGGAGGGGCAGTGGGACAGCTTGGATGAAAGTGAGCTCATTTTCTCCCTTGACCGTGAAGAGGACTTCCCGTCTATATCGCTCTCGAAGGAGAGGCAGCTTTCAGCTGAGGACGACGGAGGCCTGAAGTCACAAACTTTCCACGTCCCTCTTTCACCTTCGTCCCCCGGCTCACTGGGGAACTGCTCCATCATGGGACCCAGCTTCCTTTCCCCAGGCCCTTCTTCACCCACCCACCGCCCCCTGGCGAGCCTAGTCAAGTCCCTCTCCACGGAACTTGAGCTGAAAGAAGGCTCCACTCTGAGACCTAAGCCTTTTCTCAACCTCGTGAAGTCGATCTCTACGGAGCTGTCTCGCTCAGAGCCAGAGGTGTCTCAGTCCAAATCAGACTCCCGGCTCAATCTCCACCTGTGGAAGCAGCTGACCCAAACAAAAACCCGCTGCAGTGGCGACTCTCGTACCGCTCCCCCTTCTCCGAGCGCCCTCTCTCCGACCGGGGAGGGTCCGAAGGGTGGTTTCTTCAAAATGGAGCTGGAGGACACCAAGAGGAAGCTCTCTGAGGCGATGCACGAACCTCTGAGCAGCATGTTCAGTAAGATCATGCGAGAGGAAAGCGGAGGCAGCCCCAAACACCAGTGTAAGGCCCAGATGGTCCACCAGAGCAGCTGCAGAAGTTTGGGGCGGGAAGGCAGCACGGACACTGCTCTTTCCGAGTCTCCTGTGAGAAACCCAAGAAAAACAGACGCTGATGTTTTGCCTGCGTTTGAGTGGCCTTCGGTAAGACACATGGCAAGGATCCAGCGTGGCCCCTGTCCGGTGCATCACCACAGGCGGCATCACAGGGACGAGGAGCTGGAAATATGTGCAGACGGTGACATGATGCAAGTGTTTGCCATTGAGACTGAAAGGCAGGCGAGCGGCTTACCTGCTTCTCAGGCTCTAGCGGCACCCCCGTTTAGGACATCTCATGTCGCACAGCCCCCGCATCCTTTGCCAAGAATGAGTTTATTTTGTGTGGCAGTCATATCCTATGGCTACTTTATCCTACCTCTTAGTCCGTACTTCTCTGGTCTGGCCCTCGGATTAGCCCTGGGCTTTTTACTTGGATTGTTTCTTATTCGGATGGGCACCTCCAGGTCCAACTGCTCGCCCCCCACTCACAAACCAACACAGACGCTGTTTGCAGAAGGGACACTCACAGGTGGCTTCGTCAGCTCCGAGCCCGACACTCTCAAGGTAAATGAGTGAGTTGTGAAGGAGGAAAATGAGGCATTGCGTTGCTGTACATTACTCATACATTCTCAGCATGTCTTTATTGCCAACATGTGAAAGAGAAAACCGATGCCATGAAGAATCAAGTGATAGAATTTCATTTCTTTGTTCAAGAAAATTTCAAGGAAATGGAGGTTTGAATATCAGCCTTCTGACAGACAATTAAAGTACAGGGAGAATAATAGCTTGTGGATATAAATTACCTTTTGACTTAGCCATTAAATGTAATGGATAAGTGGGGCCGATCCTTTTGACTGGTATTCTACTGTATATAAAAAGCACTATATATGTTGGTGTAGGAGGAATATACTGTAATGGACAATATTTCCTTTAACATAAAACTCCACAAAAGTCATGAGCTTTCCTCTTTTTCTTTGTTTTTGCCCCCAAGGACGGGTTCCTTTGTAGTCTTACAGACAGGTTTTGAGCAATAGTTTGAGCAAAAGTCTCACAATGTTCTCATTTGTGCATTAGTTTTTTCACTCATTTCCAGTACAGGCCATGTACCTGACAATCTTCAGAAGAATATATGTATGTGTTTTATCATCACTTCCTGTTGGGTGGCTGTTAAAACAACTGATCTATGGATCACCTAAACATTTAAACATCTAAACATTTGCATTGAGCCTGCCTCTTTGGACAAGCTTAGAATCGATTGGCTCCCCATTTGGAAATCTGATGAATAGCCCTATTAACCAGTCTATATAAGCTTGTGAAACTTAGTGGGCGGGTCCAGGCTAATAAAGCCAAGTTAGTAATTCAAACATTAAATTCATACATTTTTTACTCAAGAAGCCATTGTTAAGGAGTGAAACAAGTAGAAACGACTGAGATGCCAAAGTATATGAGCAGCAAACTGAAAACCAGTAGCAACAGATCTTATATAGAGAAATGAACCCTCCTTAGGGGGTCACTTTAGCAACCTGACTGTTTTCTCCACGAATTAAAGCCCCTTAAAAAGGCACGCGACTACACATGAGCTGCCCAGAATGCAATTAAAATCATTGATAATGAAAAGTGCAGGAGCAGCTTTGGTACAGTAATTACTGCTCTCCTTCTGTCTGAGCCTGACACTGGCTGCCAGAGAGAGCAGCCACCAACCAAACACTGTCAGTACTAGAGGCAATTAGGAGGAAATACAAGCAAGAATGGGCTGTAATTTGTCAGTGAGTTGGACAGGCTTGGGGATGAAAGAAGTGAGGGGAAAAACTTCACTGTCTTGAGATAACTCCCTTGTCTAATCATTAGCAGCTTTCTTTCAGTCTTCAGGCTGTTGAGACATAACAGAGACTTCCTAAAGCCTAACTGTATTTCAGACTGAACACTTTCATCTTTATAGTTTCTTGTTGCTTTTTTTCTACCAGCAGAAGTTAAATCTAAACTTGAATGAATCTGAATAGTCTTTTTTTGTTTGTCACATGAGAGATGAGGCAGGATGCATGACTCAGGGTTGTTCCTTATGCTTTGCTGCCCTTGCTCTGTTTTTTTAGTTTCTCTGCCAGCTGCTGCTGCAAACTGGGGACCGTGCTCTGAGATTTTCCCTTTAATCCTGATCTGTCTTCAGCTACAAAGCATGTAATTAATAATGGAGTATATTACATGTGCCATGCACAAACAAAGTAGTATATGAATGCTCTGAGGGTTTTATGTTGTTTGCTTTCTGAGATAAACTGCTCGTGAATAGTTCACACAATGGTAACAAAAATGTTTTACAGCTTCGCGACATCTAAGTTAGAGATTTTAGAGACTCTATGGAAACTATGGATTTGTATCCATCCTAAAAACTGAAGTGTGCCCAAAAATTCGGTTTAAACTCACTTACTCTCTCCATTTATACCAGGAAGCATGCAATAAGTAGCTTGTTCACCCTGGAAAGCATTTTAGGAAGTCAAATGTAGGGCACAGTGTCCAAAAAATATGCATATTCTTCAGCATTAAAATTTCAATAAACCCTCAACTGGGCAGCTTTAAGACCTTACTAAACTAAATACACTGAAATCCGCGGAGGTACAACGTAGCGTAAAAGAAACCCATGTACTTTTTGCTCTCTTTATCCCTTTTCAAGCTGATTACAAAACTGGAACAATTCAGATGAAGTGTTTTTCTCCTGACTGGAGTTGATTTAGATTGACACTGCCTGCCTTTTTCAGGGCTGGATAAATGAGATCAATGATTACGACCCAGAAACCTGCCATCCGGCTCTGACTCACTCCGTCTTTGCCACCCTGGAAGGCTCCTGTCTCCGTCTGGACTACCCACGCACTAACATCAGCCGCAGGGCAACATACGACGAGCGAGTCCACGAGGCCACCTTCATCAAGTCGCGCTGCTTTCAGCTCGCAAAGAGTAAAGTAAGTCCCCCTCAGGAGCCATGATGGGAAACTCAGCGTTGTTTCTGAGCCTTCTGTAGCTTTGATATGTAATTCAAAGAGTGAGGATATGCAACTGTGTAGTCACCAAAGGAAATGCCATTCATTTCTTATTAATGCATCCTCTGTGGGTCCAAAATCAAGCTAATGAGACGCCGTAAATGTCAGCTGAAAATTCATTGTGGTGAATGGGATAATGAAATATCTAAAGCCTCTGTTTGTCTGTCGAGCTAAAAAAGCATTTGAGTAAATGAGTGTGCTGGAACTTTGTTTATTCTCTTAGTGTCAAATTAATGAATACACAAATGATTGAGGGTTTTTGAATAATTTATGGATGATCTTAGAGTGACATTAATGGTGACATTTTAGAATTCTGCCTCAAAGCATAAGCACTAGCTCGCAGAAAACAGCAAAGGTTGGGAGGGAAAAGTATTTTAGAAGTAAACACAGTAAATTAATGGCAAATGCTGATTATTAACATGGAAATAGGATGTTTTGTTTTGTTTTGTTTTTTTGACTTTTTTCTGACACATCTAAACTCCACCACTGTTGCCCAAAGGTTTTCCTCCTGCCATCTGTGTTGGCTCGGAAGAGGGTGTGGAACCCAAAGTATCCCATCTGCATTCAACTAGCCAGCGAGTCAAAATCCCAGGAGGGTGATAGAGGAGGGTCTACGGAAAACCTGGAAGAGGAGTCGGGAGTTGAACCAGCAGAAAACCCAAAGCAAAGCTCTTTTAAACCGGCTCCTGACTGTCGCACCACGCTATACCTCTTTGGCCGCACAGGAAGAGAGAAAGAGGAGTGGTTTCATCGTCTCCTGATCGCAGCCATGGATTCAGAGAGGGAAAAAGAGCGGGACAGACGGAGGCCTGGCAGATGTGTGTCCCGATCGGGTACGAGGAACGTTAATAATGCATTAGGAAAGAAGAGAGAAGGTCTCTAGATAAGGCATCTATACAGATGCTACATGTGTGGATTATGGATTACATGCTCCAGTTCTTTGCATAAAGCCAATCTCTACCAAGTGAATGCGCAATCTGATGGATCAAAAGCATAAAAAAAAAGAAAAGTCAGGCACTAGCCTTGTTTTGGGAATATTACTGAGCTGGCACGGCAAACTGGCATTTCAGTTCCCAAAATAGATATAAAATTGATTTCTTTTTATCTCTCATGTGTTAAACTTTGTCCCTTTTGAGGCTTTAGTTTATTTGATTGCTCTGCTGCTGCTCCGTAACATTTCTCCAAAAGGCTGTGGATTCATCAGATAATTTCGTTAAAATGAAAAACACAGATACTTCTCTGATGTCTGCATATATCTTTGCAGATCTGGAAGCAGTCAAGGCATAAAAATATCTTTAATGTTGAAAATGGGAAAATGGCCACCCTGATCTTGCCATAGGAGTCTTGTTGATTTACAAAGTCAAAGATCTGTGACCGTATGGAGCTAAAAGGTTGCTCATATTTTTTAGATAGATAGATACATAGATATGATCTGTATGATCATTTCGAACCTGTGCGTAAATTGAGCAAGATGCCCGTCCTTTGATTTGAAAGGTCACACATTTCAGGCCAAACCCAAGTTCAGCCCGAAGATCAATTAACGATGTAGCTCGGACGCTTGTGTGCTGACTGAATCCAAATTGCAGACATTAAGTCAGAAATAGCAAAGTACTTAACATCCCCCGTGTAATAGTCACACAAAGCCAGTTTACTCATTTCCCCCTGGACATGCAGGTTTTTTGCTCAGCTAAGCTAACAAGCTGGAGGCTCAGCTTAATGTCAACAGCAACATTATAACAGGATCAACTATTTAACTTGATTCCTGATGAAAGAAAAAGTGAAAGCAGTGTAAACTTTGAAGTAACTGCACATATTTTTTCTGTAATTTTTAGGATACATAAAATAGTTTTTTCACTGTGAACAAACACAGATGGAAAAGCCTAACAGGTAAATGTGCTCTGTGTTCCTCCAGGTGATCCAGCACAAGCTATTCATTCCCCAAACAGCAGAGGCCCCATAAGGGTGGGCAGCAGCGATGATGACACCCCCTCCTCACCTCCCCCCCATCCAGTCACAACAGCTCCCTCCGGTAGCACCAGCAGACTTTCTGCGCTCAGCTACCCCACCTACATGGCTCAACTCCTGGCTGCAGAGGAGCTGAGCCCCCTCTCCAGTCCCGGTGGCAGCAGCACAGAGGCAAGCCCCACCATCAAAGGCAATGTGAGTTCCTTTTTGCTGCAGAGCTGGGTGTTGTTTTTAATCAAATCTGATCATGATGTATGTTTACAGCTACAAGCCACCATACTCTAGATTTCTTATCTGTTGGCTCAGTTTATTGCTCTAAACCTACCTGTATTGTCAGTGTACCTGTGATCTAGCAGAGGACCCTGGAAAAAGCCAAACTGCATGGGCTAACGCTCTAATCGGTCGAATCTTCTGGGATTTCTTGCGAGAGAGGGTTTGGGCCGACACCGTCTCCCACAAGATTCAAAAGAAGCTCAGCAAAATCAGAGTGAGAGAACATTTGTAGTGAAAGCTGCCAAGTCCCAGAAGGGCTACCTGGAGATACTCTGCATTTTTTAATCTTTAAACTTCATTGTTTTCTACAGCTGCCTTATTTCATGAATGAACTGACGCTGACTGAGCTGGATATGGGCTGTGCTATGCCGCAAATCACTGCTACCTCCAGACCAGAGGTTAACCACAGAGGTGAGTGCAGGCTGGAGATTAAACATGCAGGCAAATCAATCGGCAGACACATGTAGCAGCAAGAGATGAGTGAGATGACCTGTTGCTAATGTTATTACTGCTGAGCACTGTAGAGCATCAGATCAGGCCCTGTTATCCCCTCGTAATCTCACCGAACAGGGCAGACATTAGGCCCAGGCCTCTGACATTTTTTAGTGCACATTTGCTCCTGTGTTCTTCCAAATCAGCCAACGTGGCCTCTGATGACGGATTTAGGGAATTTAGATGAAAGTGTAGGTGTGTGACCTGATGATTTTTTTTCATTTCTGTAGTCTGGAGCTGACCTCTTTGTGACTCCCCCTACAGGTCTGTGGGTGGAGCTGCAGATGGTCTACACTGGCAACCTGCAGATGACCCTGCAGACCAAGTTCAACTTGTCAAAGCTGGGTAAAGAGGGAGTTCAGGACACGGCACACTTTGTGAATATAACTGGTAGCCCACGGTCAGTGGCACACACGGACACACACACACAAAGATGTCCACTTTGATGCTGTGTCTACATGAGTAGAATTCATAAACACTCTTTTGGCTTCACTTTTTGCCATGAAGATTGGCGAAATTTTTCTCTGGCCGTACATTCAGTACAGTAAGTGTTTAAGATCTACATTCAAATGTATTGAATAATCTTTAGTAATAAACTGTTAAAAAGTTTGATTTTGTTTCTGTGAAACACAAATGCCATTTGATCATTTTCAGGTAGAAATCAATACAAAGCAACCAGAACACCCCAGAAAAATACCATGACCTTCAGCTGATTCCATCCTATCTGCTGATAGGTGTTGGCTGTGTTACACTGATATATCTCTGCAGGAATATAAAGAGTCAATACCAGAGGCACAAGACGGAACAGCATGATTTTTAGTCATCGCACGTTAGTCCCTATAATCTAACAAAATAATGTTTAATCCTTTGAGCGCTGTGCCTGTTTTTAAGCCCCTGCTTTGAAAGTTGCAAACCCATAATGAAATGAGTACATTTCTGCAACCACAGGGTCAATGAAAATACTTTTGAAGTCATGGTAAAGAGAAACCTTGTGAGATTTAAATATTTAAATATCAATATATGTTTCAAGTTTCAAGGCTATCTAACTTTTAGGATGAATATCCTTCTGGAATGATGCAGCTGTAGACCAAACCCTTCTTAAATCATAACACAATATGTGAAGATTATATCTGCAAAGAACAGCTAATTATGTGAAGCAGAACAGAGGTTTCAGGAGAGGAAAGGTTTCAGTTGAGGTCAATTTGGTTCCATCTATCCTAAGTTTTTAAAAACTAAATAAGACATCATGCAGCTCTTTTTACAGCCACTCCTTGTGGAGAGCAAATGAGTAGCAATAAAAATCTACAGAAGGCTTCTTTAAAATTAGAAATACTTCACTATTATCTTTACAGCTTATTTCACAAAATACCTCCTCCATGGGAGAAACACGATGCTTAACACTTGGCTTCAAAACAAATCAATGGAGTTTGGCGGCGGCCATCTTTTATGCACAATCAGTGACGCTTTGTCATATGCCAAGTCTAAATGACGCGAGTCTGGAAAAAAGAGGATTTTCATCCTCATCCCGAGTGCAGCACACTCACACCCACACACCTCCCTCACCCCAATCCCTCTAGCCTCTAATCTACACACATTACATTGATTAGCGTAGACCTGCCTGTCATAAATCCGCAGAGGTTGGGATTGGGATTAAAGTCCACGCAAAGCTTCACATTAGCTGTCTCTGTGCTGCATCGAAAGTTGTACATTAACATGTTTGGGAGTTCAGAGGGTGAGCGGGCATTTTCACTTTGCTTTTACGTATGTGCCCATATTAGAGCTGGGTAATATATCACGTTTTCAAATATATCGAGACTTTGTCACACAAGATATAGAAAAAGGGAATATCTTTTATATCAAGTTAGCTTCTTTTAAGTTAAAAATGTCTCTTTTTTAACATTTTGTACATTTTGTATTATTTTATTATTTTAATACAGATATACTTTAATTTCAGCTGAATATTTTAATGCACATGTGCTTCTGATCCGTGCATGTAGCACGCAAGGCAGTAAATTTGAACCGTCTCTTAGTTTACTTGACTAAAAAAAATTATATCAAGATAAATATCGTATATCATTATTAAAGGAAAAAATGTTGAGATATGAAAATTGATTCACATCACCCAGCCCTAATGAAGGTTAAAAAAAAAAGATCATGATAAATCTCTTCAAAAATATTTCAAATGCTATCAGTGACACTTCTGTCAACAACGGCATTACAACTGTCTCTCCACCCCTAATTTATATGTGTGTGTTCATTTCCCCACCCCCCAGCTCCAGGCCTATCCTCAGTGTGTTGGCGGACAGTGATGAAGAATCCTCAAGTGCAGGATCATCTGATGAGGAGGAGCTGCTTCTGTCCGAGCCTCAGGGCCTAGTTGGGGAGAAAGGCTTGACCCAACCCACTGAAGGGTAACATCTAAGCATGTTCAGTTACGCTGTTATGAAATCATCGGAGAAATCCAGTTAGATTAAATGAGTGTGTATGATTTGCTTTATGACGAAGTTAGATTAAAGAGTCTTAGTGGCTGCATGAAGTGTTATTTCTTCCCTTCTGTCTTGTGAATGCTCATTTTCCAAAAGCCAAATATAAACTGTGCTGACATCACAGTCCAGATGGTTCCTCCTTTCATTTCCATGTCAGACCCACACCCTTTCTCAAATTTTGACTTCGGCGTCTGAACACACAAAGTGCTGCCAAATGCGGCTTCGTGCTAACGCTCCACTCTAATCCTCTGTTACAGCACGGGAGGAGTTAAAACTGGAAGGAAGATTTTAAGATTTGTGGACAAAATTGCTAAATCCAAGTACTTCCAGAAGGCGACAGAGAATGAGTTCATCAAGAAGAAGTTTGAGGAGATGTCCAACACCCCCCTGCTGCTCACTGTGGAGGTCCGAGAGTTGACAGGGACCCTGGTTATCAACATCCCACCGCCTCCTACTGACAGGATCTGGTATGTTCATACCAGTAAATTAGGGGTGGAGAGACAGTTGTAATGCCGTTGTTGACATACTGACCCAGTACAGCGACACATGAGGGAGAAGTGTGAGGCAGGGCTAGTTATAACATGTAAAGTTGCATGAAATCCTTTCACTATACACACAAAAAAGAGAAGAAATCCCTGAATAAAATGCGGAATTAAAGACATGTTTTGGCTCCGTAGGAAGATCAGTCGTTGAGGCTTATTCAATAGCCAGATTAAAGATTAAAGGGGATTGAGCTTTTATAACTCGTATACATCACAGCAATGAATGCTCATCAGTTTGGTGCCCTTGAAATGACGGGTCGGAAGCTGTGTTGGTGTGAAGGGCATAGATATTACAGACATAACAAGATTGAAAGCAGTTTGATAAAAGACACTGACTGACCGGCCACTTTATTAGGTACATCTCACTAGTACCATGTTTGGCCTTATTTTGCCGTTAGAACTGCTATAATTCCTGGTGTCATAGATTCAGAGATGTTTCTTTTAAAACGACATGCTAGCATCACACATTTGCTGCACACCCATGATGAAAATCTCCCGTTCCACCACATTCCAAAGTGCTTGTATTGGATTGAGATCTGGTAACTGAGGGGGCCATTGGAGCACAGTAAGTTCTTTGTTATATTCAAGAAACCAGTTGCAGATGGTTTGAGCTTTGTGACGCAGATCATTATGGTGATAAAATAACCATCAAAAGATGTGGTCACAAAGGGATGCACATGGACAATACTGTGATTTTTAAATCAGTGGTTCTGAAACTTTTTGAGTAACGACCCTGATAATATACACTTGTGTTTATGACCTCCCCCTCCCAATTATGTGATATATCAGATGGGTCGACCTGCCCATCCTCTGAATGTAAGGCTGGAAAACTGTAAAAAATCTTCATAAACAAGCTTCAGACAGTTTCACAAGGTAAAAGTTGATTTAGGGCATATAAGTGCTTTATCAATGAAATAAACCTGATCCACCAAAAACATTTTATCCGCCTTTTTTTTTAATTTTTAATTTTATTAAATGATGGTTGGAGTGCTAATTAAATAATAATAATAAAAAAGGAGGATAAAATGTTTTTTGGGGGGGGTCAGGTTTATTTTAGTGACAAAGCACCTACATGGTCCAAATCAGCTTTTACTGTCTGAACTTTTCTCATATTTTTGTCAGGTTTTGGGGAGTGTGTGTGAATTGTAGCCTCATTTTCCTGTTCAAATATGTAAAATCTCTGCCTCAAGATCAATCCTATTCAAGAATTTGGTTTTCTGAACACCTCCAAGACTACAAAGTGATCATTTGGCTCCTAGCTTTGCAAGCTTTACTTTTCAACTTTCAGGACCCCAAAGATGTGCTGCTAATATTTTTGTGCCGGATACCACAGGACAGGCAGAAAACTCAGTTTCTCCACAAATCGCTCTGTTGATGTGTTGTATTTTCAAATTAAACTGCCCAAACTCTAGTCTACATCATCTGGTGCTTTTGACTTTCTGTGTGTGACTCACTTTTCACATTTCATCTCTTGCCAAAAGAACACTTACTTGTTCAGGAAGTATATTTAGTCCGCTTCTGAGGGGGCGTCAAGCTCTGCCACTTGCAGCTTGCTCTCAGTCTGGTAACAAATGTGACGGTTTATATTTCAACTTTCTCTGCAGGTACAGCTTCTGTGTACCGCCTAAGTTGGATCTACGTGTGCGTCCAAAACTGGGGGAGCGGGAGGTAACTTTCTGTCATGTAACTGAATGGATCGAGAGGAAACTCCAGGATGAATTTCAGGTAAAGAA
>JAVQJG010002387.1:0-15851 GCA_036024015.1 Craterocephalus amniculus | reverse complement strand
GCAGATTTATACATAGCCCAGGGGTCAACACTTGGAATAAAACAGCCATTATGAGATTTAAAAGAAAAAAAAAGACTTAAAATATTCAGTAAATAACATCAATTACACTTACTTGTTTTGGTTGGTTAATTGAATATCTTATTAATGTGAGCATAGATAGCTGAGGTGCATGTCACTGATGGCCTCACTCCACTCAGATGATATTACATGGTATGAAGGAACAGAGTTGCTAATCCATGAAGCTTTAAACAATCATTATTTTCTACTATCCTCTCACCAAAAAAACAGCTGGGAGAGGCTTCATTTTTATGTTTATTTCATGTCATGTGAGTGCTACCAAACAGAAGACTGATGAGACATACAGTATAATTCACAACCTGGTTTCCGGCACATCAAACAAGTGTCAAAACCTTTTTTATGAAGTTTTCTGTTTGGATGGGCTTTAGCACTGTTGGAAACCCTTAGTCATGTTTTTTTGTTCTTGCTTCAAGGCACAAATTTGTTTCCAGTGAAGTTTATCTGTCAGTCTGATTATTCAAAAATAGACTTCCTCTTTATGAAACTTGATGGAGAGAGGAGCATGAGTAAATGTAAACTGCACTGGATTTCAGAGGTAGGTTGCATTAAATTAACAAAAACAAAAAGAGGCAGCATCTCTGGCCCAGGATGTGTTGTGTGAGTGCCTTTCAAGATTTGACAGGTGATTGTAAAAATGTCAGTAGCTGGATGTTAAAGCCGGAGTTCATTGGTTAAAACAGTCACTACGGAGTTCTCCTAAGTGTCACAACACACTGCTACAAAGCCATTTGTGTCATTTTAATATGGGATGACAGTTAAAAACAGTGGGTGAGCAATTTGGCTTGTATATTACGTTATATGAACACCACATGTAGAGGATTAAAGCCAAGCTCTTGGGTGTTTTGACTGGGTCTTGCAGCCAGAGGACCGTTGGCTGAAGTCGTTCATCAGAAGCCAGCCTCCACAGACAGAAGCTGGACATTCTCTTTCCCTGATCTAAGTTCTCTGTAATATGAAACAATGTCACTCAAAAACTGTTTTTTATTCTGTGAGAAGTGTCATTGTCATTGGTGAAGTGTTTGCCTTTTTGTCTCTGGGGGGGATAAATTGTCCAAAAGTAATAAGTCAAAAAAATACAAAAAAATTACAGGAGACATCATTTTAACAAGGTTTATACAATGGATAAAGCCAGCCAGTCAGTGTGTTCTGTCAGATTATGCATTCATACCATGTTTTGTGAGACTCTTAACCGCACTTAGCCAATCTGCACAAAAGTGAAACCCGCAGCTCAGCTTGAAATTTGAGCTGTTTTACTAGAATGAGGGATTGAGTACACATAGTCACCTACCTGTTTATTACGTGGTTTATTTTCATTAACATAAAGACACCACATCAAGTGCATCATTTAGCTAAAAAACATACCTCACCACACATATAGAAATTAATCATAAGTATAAGAGTCAGTCAATATAAAGTTAATATAGTTCTCTGTTAATGACTTTTTCTTCTTTTACAGATTTACAGTAACAGGAGCTGCTCTTCTGGCAGCTTATAATTAAAAACTCCCATGACAAAAATGACATGGTCATCATTTCTTCATTCATTGAGTGGAGCCATTTGATAAAGTTTAATCATGAGGAAACATTTTCCATGGCACAGCAGACACATATGTTTAATTAATTCAACAGAAAGGATTTAACAACCAAAAGATAACACGGGACAGTTATGAGTCACCAAATAAGACTTGTTTCTGCACATTGTGAAACAAGGTATTAAAAAATAGAAGATACTGTAAAAAAATAGGACAAAATGAAATTGTAGAAACTACAGTCAAATATCATGATTAAAAATGAAGGTTTTTTACATTAAGTTTTACATGGGATCTTTTGTTTTATTTAGGCTGTTTAATGTTTAATTAATGCATATATAAAAAAAACCAACACTGCTTGTACAGTAACTGTTGTGTACACTTGATTTTGTACATTAATTAACAGTGATGAATTCACACAGATGATTCACAATGATAGGTTAACTGTATCAAACTTGAAATTTGCTGGTTCGTTATTTTATTCTAACCCCCTTTTTTAGTCTGGCTTAAGTTGATGTCAGATTTAATAAAAGTGTCATCAATCGAAGTCTTGCTAATTTGCACCAATAAAGGGGTCTAAAAATATTATTTTGTCATTTTCTTCCCTTTTTTTTACCTGGCTTTGTGCGATTATGCCAAGCAGTAACCTCCAACTGAGAAATGCTGAAGTGCCAAAAAATGTACTCCCTCCTGTAATCTGCTAGAGCTGGCTACAAAGATGAGTCAATCCCCATACACTCCAATAATAAAAAGGCCAACTTCACAGCATAATTCAACATGTTTACCACCTGGAACAAAATAAAGATTTTACGTTGAATTGGTCAAGTTTGTCTTCTTGACAGTGATTTTTTTGGAACTCATCCATTTATATGTTATTCAATCTGGAAGTTCTTTATAATTATCAATCATTTTGACTGACAGGTGCCAGATATCCAGCAGCAAGAAGGTAGAGGGTCGCATAACCAGGGTTTATGGCCAGCTTATACCGTGCCTTAGCTTTAGCCTGCCTACTTCCATTAGCTGGTTAGCTCCCAGTAGCTCCGGGTTAGCTTGGTTAGCTCTTAGATACAGCTAGCTCAGAGTTTGATGGGATCATCCATCAATCATCATTGTCATCATCAATCATCAATCATCCGTCCACACTCTCATACAGTAGCTCCCTTTTCAGCGCCACATCAATGCCCATTTTTGTATTTTCTAGGAGTTAGAAGACTTCTGGCGTTGCCAAGACGGCAACAGTGGGAACCTCCAAATGAGCCCCAATTCAGCTCCTCAGAAACCTATGGGGTGGAAGGTTTGTCTATATTTTTTTTACCAGTTATTAGTTTAAGCATAGGCCTAATTAATATTAAAAAGCAGATCACTTTAATTTTGTTCTGATCCTTCAGGCTAATACTGTGTTCTGAAGGTCATTTTATTTGATTATATTGAACCTGTCTTTAGATGTCATCATTTTTCTCCATTTACAGAATGAACTCACCCACATCTTTTGCCTCTGCAAAGAAGAGGGCAGAACTCACTTCTACTTGAGAAAAATGTAGATTGATTTGAATTCAATCATACTTTATGAAGTTCCATAAGCACTAACATAACAAGTGAGTCAGGAAATATAATAAAGCTGACAGTAAACATTCATTAAAATGAAGCAATGATGATCAAACTCTGACTCAAGTTTCTTGCTTAACAAATGGTTATGATAAAACTCTTCAAAAGACTCCCTTTTATAATAATTTACATTTAAGATTGTATTTATTGTAACTTGTTGAAGCTATTGACATTTTTACAAAAAAGTAAAGATTACATGATTTTTTAAAATTGTTTCATTTAATCTATAAGAAACACTGATAGTTTTTAATTTAGTGTCATAATAATGCATTTTGTAGAGGAAAGAACCGGGAGGAATCAGGAAATTCTTGAAAATCTATATGAAATGAAAGTATATTTCCTTTTGAAAATGGAAATTTCTCACTGTTACTGGTTAAACTTCTCATTATACATGCAAATTTCCTAAATCCATAATCCTGTTTCCCTTTTGTTTTATTACAGGCAGACTGTCAAATGATGCTTGTATTTACTATTTTACAATAACTGTTTGAATTCTTGGTTTCTTTCACCTCCTTTGTGTACATGCAGTGAGTAATGCAAGATAATTTCAACAATTCAGCTCACTGTGTGAATACCTGTTTCCATTATACCCGATGTTACAGACAAGAAAACAAGAATATAGTATAATTGCTGTACATCATCGTGAAAGTTAGATATACTGTGGCTCGCCTTGTTGGGCCTGTGTTTCCCCACTCAATAAAAATGCAATAATGTTTAATCTTTACTATGCAACACAGTATATATTTCAATCTCTGGAGTTAATGGTTTCTCAACTGAAGTGGCCGCACTTGCAAATAACAATTTTGCTCCTGCAAATGAACTCAACTCCCTGATGAGGTGAAAAGTCTACCAGCCTTGACAGTGGGGAATGATTTCGCACAGGCTCCTTATCAAATCATGTTCACACACGCGCGAGCACACATAAACACACGGGCTGTCACTGCAGTCATGACTGAATATATGAATGTCAGAATCGTTCAACAGGAGAGGCAACAATGGAGAGACGCCAAGCAACTGGGGGAATCAGTGAGGAGAAGTATGATGTTTGCTGTCTTTGAAAAACCAAAGGTATAAAAGTTTAATGAAAAACATATATTTTACATTGCAAGCACAATCCATACAGCTTGTTGTTTTATTATTCAGGCCCAGTGTTCTATAGAAGTAATATACATGGAAATTAATACACAGTAATTGTGCTATTGTTGTTTTATGTGAATGTTTCTTGTTTTCTAGAGCTAAAGTTGATAATTCCAGACATTAGTTCATTTTGAAACTGTGAGACAAAACAGATAATATTATTTTACTGCTGTCAAGCAATGTTTGTATTCTATAAATTATCTGTGAGCTGCAATTTCTCTTGCACTGCCACAAAAGGAGGTTAAATCCAACAGAGATGGAAAACCTCTATTAGCATTATTCTTTATTCCCCTCTGCTCTTAATTGATCATTTGATTTCCGCAAAGATTCAGCAGCACCAAGTTAAATTCAAATTATACATAGTCTATGGAGGTTCATGTCCTTCCATCCATCCATCCATTGTCTATATACCCGCTTGTTCTAATGCATGGTCATGGTGGGGGCTGGATTTTTTCCCAGCAGCTGTTAGGCAAGAGGCAAGGTATAGTACACCCCGGAAAGTCCATTACAGAGCCAATAAGGACACACAAACAACTATTTACATTCATACTTACTATAAGGGGTAATTTAGAAATGCCAGAACCTATGCATGCATGGGAGAACGTTCCAAAAAGAGAGGAGTCAGCCAAGGTCTGAACCAGGAACCTTCTTACTGTGAGGGAAGAGGGGGTCCGGATCACAAAACGCCATATGTTCATAACTATTTCAGTATAAACTAAAATAAAAAAAACTTAGTTTTTGTCTCTGAGGATCAAATTAGGAAAATTCATAACTTCAACTTTGAAAATTTTGAATTTAAGAAAAATAAAGGTTTTACTTGAATTTTTTTCCCCCCAAGAAAATCTGTAATGTGAGCAAGGGAGATCTGTACAAACCTGGATATAAATTGTTGGAGGACAGTACATATGTACACAGGCCTGATGGGGAAAACAAAGTGCAAAGAGGTGAATAAAGCAGAGTTTTAAGAACAAGAAGCTTGAACTCTTATGTCAAATATGCTAATTAGAAAACTATTTTAGCATTAGAATAATTGCATGAATAAATACCACATTAATAGCGGAAATAACTATTTGTGTAAAAACTCTTGTCAACAGCATGGTCATCTCCACTCTCAGTATACAAAAATATATCCAAGAATATAGCAAGAATTCAAACAATTACTCAAAGTAACATTAATAATGACAGTGATTATATACCTCTTTATGCTTATGCAGAGTAAAGCAAACATGCAGATGATACAGGCCTGGACAACAGGACGAGTTCTTTTGTTGATTAATGGCTAGTCTAGCAATCTGAATAAACAATAAGCAATCAACATTTTGATTAAAGCTCGGTTAGGCTATTGGCTTTCTTTAATTTCCACATTATATGTGCCTCTGACCCCCAGTGAGTTCTCTTTCTTCATCAGTGTCTGGAAGCAATTAATACTTGATACAAAGAAGCATTTAACTGCCTTGCTGTGTCATTTAGAGCTAATTAACCAAACAAAGAAGATGCACTGTCTTAATCATCAGATCTCATTTCCAGAGATAACTCTGAAGATGCATGAATTCTGAGCATAATCGGATCTGCTTTGAGTACAGGGATCCTGTGAAACGTGGAAGATTAAAATTAGCGCATACTTTTAGCTATTATACAGTATATTGTGTACCACAAGAACGCAGGTAAAGCCAAGAGTGTTGTGACAAATCAGTGTCAAAGGCTGTCAGGTCCTTAAGCTAATTAAACCTCTGGCTCAGTTTGTTCCCAAATCACTCCTCACAAAGACCCTTGAGTGGCATCAATGAGCAAGCTCAGGCTTAAGTGAATGTTTGCCTTCCCTAATGACTATCTGCCTCGGTACTGGGTAGAAGTGAGTGCCACGGTTCTCAGTCTGACTTGTTGAGGTTACACAGATTCACAGACCTTGGTAAGAAGTCTATGCGCCAGCTGTTTGATGACAAAAGACCATTTGCAGGTTGTCATTACTGTTGCTGTGTGTAATGATTGTTGAGCAGCGTGGCAGCTCAATAATGCACCATGCTGCTTAACACAGAGAAGATGCAAACATGTGCTCATCTCTTCTCTGCAGCCTGCTAGGAGCTTTGTGCAAGTCGGCTCCAGTTTTAAAAAAGGGCACAGTAGAATTAACCTCAGCTGGATGCCGGTGTGAAAGCCTTTTTCTTTTATTGCACGTTGTTTGAAACAATGTGCTGCTCTATCAGTGTCACAGACCATAGATTCCAATAAGAAGGATGTGATGCTTTTAATCAGTGAGTTTTTTAAATATTATATTTAGTAGGTTTTCTGCTTTAATGGCATTGTCCCAAAAGTAACCTTAGAATTCCTTGTTATTATGAACATATAGTAGCAGGGGTTTCCCCAAGAAGATGCTGGACTCACCTTGAAAGCCCAATGATGGTTTTTGCAGAAGAATGATGCACTTACAGACAGACGCTTTCACTTGTATCCTGCATCATTTACACACATTTAGTGCGTTGTCAAGGCTTGTGGATCCGTAGCTTGATGCAGCAAATGGAGCAAAACCATTGGGTCATATGTTGAACAGCAGTATAGCTGAGTTGTGATCGTGACAAACGAGAAAAGAAGAGGAAGAGGAAGGAGAAGAAAACAATCACTAAGAAGACAACAAAGATGATGGGAGCTTTTGAAGAAATGTTTTGTGAGTGTGTCAGGATGGTTGTGAACAACTTGACAGCGGTGCATTCTCACCAACCAACCAGTGGACGAAACTGATGTCAGAATGAGGGAGTGAATTCTGAAATCACCACGCCCCACTGGATGAACTGACTTAACAACCATGACAAATTACATAAAAGACACATGGAAGAATCAAGGGTGGTATGATAGCGCCGGAAACCAACAAACCAAGTACGTTCTAAATTGGTTGTGATGGAGGGCGTGGCTCTGGCCCAGCTGTAGGGCAGGGGTTCAGGAAGCAGCGGCAGATGTGGCCGCATCTAAACAAGTTCTTTCTTTATCAGCAGTAGTGTTCTTAGGTCCCGGTAAGAGTGTGACAGGGTGGTGAGCAGCAGGCCGGCTAACTTGGCTGTGCAAGTCATAATAAAAACTTGTGAAACCAAAACCAAGTCTGTGTGGTTGCTATGCAGTGTGAACCCCTGACATCGTGACAGTTCTTCACAGGCTTTTTTACAGTGAAAAGCCTAATCATGTAGAGGGCTCCCTCCTAGACCTCCCCACTTCCCTAGAATAAAAAAAACTTACATTAAAAACTCATTAAACTTTGTTGTTTTATATTTATTTACCCTCACCACCACATCTCCTTTACAGTACACTACACACTTTGTGTATGTAGATATTTATATTTTATGGGTACAGTTTATATTCATTTATTTAAATCTGGACTTTTTTATTGGCTGTATACTTCTTATAAACAGGTTTATCCTGTAAAAATTGTTTATGTCTATGCTGTTTTTTGAGTGCTTTTGTTCTGTTTATCTTGTTTTTGCACCGCCACCCAAAGACAAATTCCTTGTATTTGCGATAAAGTCCACTCTGATTCTGATTCTCTGAGTAGAGTCATTTTCTCTGCATTGAAATGAGCCAGCTGAGGTGGTTTGGGCATTTGGCCAGACACCTCTAATGAGAGGTGGCTCGTCCACATCTCACCAGGCAACCAGATCTCAAGGCAGAAGGCACGATGGTCACATCTGTCAACTGCAAATGTTGCAGTTTTACAATCAAGACTCAAAAATGAAAACATCATTATGTATCACAGATGGTTAGGATAAGGACTCACTGTAGAAGTACACAAGTTAGTATTCTGATTCACACTTGTATGCTGAATAGGAAAAATGTATACATGCTTAGACTTACATTGATTAACAGTCATGCATGCTGTTAAGGTTAGCTAACATGGTCACTCCCACACACATAGCAAGGACCTGTGCATACACTGACATTAAACTCTTTTTTTAAATCAGAAATTGTGTTAATAGTAAGTTTTGGACAAATATGTGCCTTTGTTTGTCTTATGAGACTGGAGTTAGGGTTGAGTTTATACCCTCAACTCATTCTAATGTCATGTTCTGAAGTTTTCAAACAGAACCAGTGAACTTTAAAAATACCTTATGGTGAAAGTGTCTCCAAACAGACGCTGACATATTTTCAAAAAAATAATCTGGAGTTTACTTTCTGGTTCATCTAGCAAACATACAGTACGTACAATATCTCCAAATCTCTGAGGGAGATGGCTCAATAAAGTTGTGAACTTTAAAGTAATATCTGCTGGGTATAAGTTAATAAAAGATACTCCTTCATGCTTGGATTTATGTTTCTGTGTTTCTAAATTTTGCTAGCACAGCTATTTAACTGTTCATTTCAGGTGTTCTATGGCCTATATTTGCATTTCATCTGCATTACTCCTGGCTGCATACAAATTCTCTTTTAAATAAAATAATGATAAATGCTGTCAGAAGCTCTTGCTTATGCTTTTCCTGCATAGTGGACAATGCAAAGTAACATTTTTTAATGGCTTACAAATGTCAAAACCTCAATAGGCGATATCTGACTGAATGCAGCTGCAGGTTGATAACTTGGGCCACAAAGACCAAAACAGCGACTCCTTGTAACAGTTGACTGCACAGCCTGTGACCTACGCGTTCCAAACACCTTCCCAGTGCTTTAATGAGCACTTTGCTGTGACATTGTCTTTGATCTTTTTTGCTACCACACACTTGTTTACATCCACATGGTCCACACGGACAACCCTATGCTCCATCAATTGACAATCAATTCTCTTGCTTCGGCTGTCTCTCAAAAAACAAACAAACAAGCACTCTTGCTTCAGTGTACACTACAGTTCCTTAAACATAATCTACTCCCGTACACAAACCCACTGAAATTGATGAATGATTTATTTTTATAAACTAAACAGAGGCTGTGGGGACTAGCTTCTACTCCACTCATCTGAGTTTTGGGGCTCTGGAACCTTAAAAGAGTTCTTTTAAAAAGCTGCCTAAAATGTTACGTAAATCCATGGATGTAATGAGCCATCACACTCCCAATACTTTCATCTTTTATTTAGAACTTTGAAAAGAGAAATGTATGTGCTTGCAGACAAACTTTAAATGGTCAGCAACAATGGAGCTTAAAAACAGGAAAAAGAAAAAACCCTCAATCCAGAAATAACACTATAGACCAAAGCCTGTCTGTTCCTATTAGGTAGTTGTCCTTCACAAGTCCTCATTGCTGTAAGGCAGGGTCAGAAGAGAAAGGCACCCAATCCCATGACATGATGATGAAACCGTGACAAATCAACTCATTCTTTCACTTCAGATTCTGCAAGTCGCTGTGCCATGGGATTTCTGCCTCTCTTTGAGTTTGGGAGCTGGTGAATCTCGAGACTCAATGGTGTTCATTTCTCTAATCCAATCCCTGTATAAAACCTCTCTTTGAACGTCTGCAAAAAAAGCTGAAAGGCTGCACATATCCCTCCCTTCGTTCGCTACTTTCTGCCTCTGATCCGCGCTCAGTGTCCGACGCACAAGCGCTCGGATAGAGCAGATCTAATTAAGTTTGCTGATGGTGAAAGTGATGATTATTCTGCAGGAAAGGGGAGAGGGAGGAAGAAGGGGGCAAAGAAGATAACTAGAATTACTCCAGAGGGGGTGCTGAAGACACCCTCTGCTCCTCCTCCTCACCCTCCTCGTCTTCCTCAGGAAGATGATGATGATGATGATCATCGCCCCACAAACTGAAATAAAACGGTTAGTTATCCTACCACTTTCCAGAATATAAATATTTTTATACCATATTCAATTATATATTTTACTTTACTTTTATTGATTCTATATTTCTCAAATCATTTTTGTTTTTTTAGAATAAATCTATTTCGAAAATTTTGATTTTGCAATTTCCAGAAGAAGTGCTAACCCCATAAGACGAAGAGATTGAGGCAAATTCTGTTTTGTTCCGTCCTTTTTGAAAATTAATTTCTAAAAGGATCGCCTGCAGGTGTTCTCCATCAGTTTCCTAAAATAAGGAATCCAACACACCATCATCCTCTGACCGTCTCCGCATCCAGCCTGCCTCCCCTCCACTTCTGAACACCTCCTACTCTCACTTCCTCCAGTTACGTCCCAGCCAACCGGGAGTATTCTCACTGCTGGAATAAATAAATAGAGTCTGTATGGTACAGGAGGGGAGGGAGAGAGAGCGCCCCGAATGCCATTCACACACTCCGTGCGTTGGGAGTCCAGTCACCGTCAGAGTCATCAGCTGCTCTTTGGTCGCCCTGCGTGCGCCCCGAGCGCGTCTCTCCAGTAAACAGCAGAGATGAGTTAAAGGACAATAGCTTACCTCTCCCTCCTCAGGTGCGGGTGGTCTCTGTGCATTCGCTGAATCAAAAATCCGTTAGAAGTTATCATTCAACCCGGTCTGTTTTTAGTCCACTTGAAGCTTTGCGTCCGCAGCGACTCATTCCATTGGAGTACACCTGGGCTACTGTAGCCTTCCTGCGGCGCGTCGTCGAAGGCTCTCCGCTGGAAATATACCAACAATGAAAGAGAAGAGCGCACTTGGAGGAATCTGGATGCCTTTGTTTAGTTGAACTTTTGCAGCCCGTTATTGTTTTGTTTTTTTTAATGTCTTTTCCAATGCCGTCCAGTCTGTGCGCCCAGCCGAACCCAACTTCACGGTCCTATCAAGGGATTTTGCGGAAATTAATTTCGATCAGTCACGGACTACAAGACTTGCAAAATCAGGTAAAAAGCACATACAGGTATCGATGCCTGTATGTGGGCAAAACAAGTAGACCGGTGGCATTTTAATGCCTAATAATAGTGGCCATTTGCCAAGATTACTGACCCAGATAAAGTGGACAAATGAAGCCATCTCATTCAATCTTTATCATTAACATGTATACAACCATATAGCTAGCTGATATATTGCTCTTTTCTCATCCTTTTTTCAAATTTATTTTTCCATTCTTCCTCTCCTTCCTTCCAGCAGGACTCATCAGGAGTACAGGGAGAATGAAGAGTCACCGGGGCCAGGGGAAGCAGCATGAGTGGCATCTCCGTTAGACTGGCGGCCCTCATGTTTCTATGGAATTGGTTATCACTAAGCCTGCTCCAGAGCTGGTTGTCAGTAGGGGCAACTGCGGCGGACTCTACCGGGGCTGGCTTCAGCGGCTCATCTGGGCCCCTGGGGTGGCTCCTCTCTGAAAAGGGTCCTTTCCACAACTCGCAGGAGTTTGTTGATTTCACAGAACGCTACCAGCAAGGATTCACCACCAAGTACAAGATATACAGGTAAGGGATGATGGGCAACTGTGTCAGGCATTCTCTCTAAAAAAAGAGAACGAAGTTTGAGTGTCCAAAATGGAGCATAATACAGAAGATTTGGAGCTAATGGCCTTGGTTTGAGGGGGGGTTTCTAAGAAAGCAAAAGGCAAGAGATCACATTATAATTTTCTTTATGTTGTAAAAGATATAGGCTACATTAAGTAGGTAGAAAACAGTGGCAAGAAGTATTGAGAAGATTACTAATTGGAGTTTTGCATACAAATTGAAGCTCAGTGTGGATTTGGTATGGATCCAAGCTTCTTTGGGTGCCATTGCTTGGAGACATATGGTTGGAGTATATGACAAACTCTCAGAATGGTGCATATCAGTGAAAACTCAAAGAGGAGATACCACAGGAGGGTTTGAACAAAGCAGTGGGACATTACAGATATCTGACTGAGCCTGTTGATGTGTGACAGTGGGTAGACAGGGGCTTTAGAAGTGTGTGGTGTGATGTATCGTGGGTGTGTGCTCAGAAGTGGCAGGGTATTGTTTGACAGATTCCTGTGATGTATGATGTCATCATGCTACGGTCTTTTTTTGAAACAAATGGCATTAAAGAAAAAGTAACTGCACAAAGGTCCATCTTCCATGTAGCACAAGCAGCCATGTAGTTCTCTTTCATGTTCGGGTACAATAAAATATTGCACAACAAACAATATATTGAAGTTGTATTTGAACGAAACCTTTGAATCGTACATCTTAATATTAAGAATTATTTGGTCAATTTGCCTTTGTACTAAAATAGCAGCAGCACATGAGAATTAACTTTAAATGGATCTATCACGCTTCAGCTATTAGCCTGTGCCAAAGGAAAGGTGTTCATGTTTGTGCAGTTATTCTTCAAAACGGAAACATATCGGAAGCATTTCAACTTAGAGTTGTGAAATCCTTTTAGGTGGAGGTTCAGCACAATGCCTGTGTAAGTCAGCATGACCTCCACAAGCTGCACACTGTAAGTGAAAGGGCAGAGTGTTGCTGAAGTGCGTGCCTGCTTGTCTTATGGACCTATCATCCTGTACTGTGCATATTTTGTTCAGAAGTGACATAGTAAGTGAATTGTTATGCACATCCCCCATCTTAAGTTGTTATGTTCCTTTTCCGGAGTGGAAATATTTCTGACATCTAAAAAATTAAAAGCGCTTCTTTTATTTATTTATTTTTTTGGATCAGCCAAAATTGAAACCTTTTTGTGTAAGACAGAGGCAGATTTAGTCTTCATTAGAGGATACCGTGTGGAATGTTTGAGCATGTCTGGGTGTGCATATTTGTGACTGTGTGCAAGTGTAAGTGTTTGATACTCTGTGATGAGAGCGATGTCGGAGCGTCCGCCACCTTGCAGTGGAGGGGCCGCTGCCAGCTGAACAGAGGGTTGACTGACACTGGCATTTAGCAAGTGACAGGGGTGACAATGCCAGGCAAGGATAGAGAATGTAGCGCTGTTTGCTTCCCTACATCCATCAATTCCTCCTTCGCTATCTCTCAGTTGGCGTCCTCTTTCTACTCCTCACGATGACTTCATACCTTGTGCTAAGAAAGAGCTCTCTCTTTCTTGGATTCTTTTCCTCCTCATTTTGCACGCAACCCCAAGCATCAGAATCTGACAGATATTTGCATATATTACTGTAGATTAACGAGTGTACAAGATTAACAGTTTTACATAACTAAAACTCAGTCATTTCCTTTGCTTTAGAAACCCCGCTCAAAGCCATCTGCAGAATCCTGTAATCAACAGTATGACTAATTGATGTCTATCAGCAATTTTCTGGGAATGCAAACTCTGGGAAGTCTTACTGTCCTTTCCACCTTGGGCTGCGTTGGCCTTTTCATCTTCATCTAACAAAGAGGAAAGAAATGCTGGCTAATTAGAGCCAAATCTAACAGAAGGCAGTGAAAAGGTGAAATATCATCATGTCAAAAGTGTAAGCAATGTTCCTGTGTTGTCATTTGCTTTCTACAGCTCTGAAAACAAGTTTCTCTTTTTTTTGTCTTTAAATATCTCGCACTTCTAGCACTGCCATTCATCACTAAGCAGTCATGTCGAAAACTGAGGAGATCAGAGGCGCCTTCAAGCTGCATCAGGCTGTGGAGTGATTATTTAAAGGGGTCTAAAACGGGCTCATGTTCTTTTTTAAAGAAAAAGAAATTCAAGGTTATGAAAAATTTGGGTTATTTGTGTTTATCAGCCAACCAAGCTGTTTTTGCTGCAGACACTTTGCAGCCTTTTATGAGACAATTCAATTCCTTTTACTGCGTCTTGAACCATCACCACTTTGCATCTTAATCAAAGCGTAAAACCTGAAGCTGTTCTCACATGGAATTGAGGAGCAGCCAAAATCCCCCTCCTTCCCCCCTACCACCACCAGTATGGACAGCTTCCTGCAGTGCTTATGCAGATTTTGATTCTCGAAGAGTCCAGATGCAGTACAGAATGAAATATAAATGATAAATTTCTGCAAATTTTTCACCAGGTTAGCAGAAGACTAAATAAAAAACATTAAAATCCAAGCCTCTTTCTCTCTTCGTGCCTTCACTCTCCCCCTCCCTCCCTCCCTCCCTTGCTGTTCCAATGATCTCAAACCAATTGCTCTCCCTTACTCATAAATATTCTCCAGAGCTCAGTTGGCCTTTTCCGTCAGGGGGCAGGGGAGAGGGAGTCGAGGGATGTGGGAGAGAGCTGGAGGACTTGGAGTACAAAAAGGGGAGACCATAAAGGGATCACAGCTTTACCACCCCCTACTGGCCGCCCACTGCACCGGAACACCCTAAGGACATTTCTATTTCTAATAAATTTTAAGAAAAGGATCAATCTTAATAGAGTATTATTCAGAGTAGAGGTTGTAAAGTATCTTAATTTCTTACACTAACAATTTGTCATCTTCTGTCTGTTTGACATTAGGGGGCAGATTAAAAAGCTTGGGAGATTTACTGCTCTCTGTTGCAGCACTGTGATGTGAAAGATTGTGATTTTCCAACAGCAAAATCCTCTTTTGAAGGTCTAATCAAATGCAATAATAGCTGTAATAGATTAATTCATTCAGTGGATATAGAAGCAGTAAAAAACACTTAATGGCACCTAACAATGTTGCTCCCACTGTGATGAAAAATGCACCTTTAGGTCATGTCAGGCATAGTGCTGGTTGTAAAGCAGCTCATCCTTATTCCTTTTCCTCTGCTCAGTTACAAACCTCTCAACAGCTGTGCGGCTTTTCTTTTAGACTAAAAGGAGTCGTCTGGTTCAGTATCCTTGTCTGGAAAGTTTATACGCAGCTGCATTTAAAACAGACCTCAAAGAGGCAGCAAAAAGTCGTTTTTACGGCTCGTCTCCATCGTACTGACAGCATGGGGGTTAAACTGGAGATATTTTATGTAGCCGATGTGAACCCTTGCAACACAGCTGGTATAAAATGAACAAAAGCATGTTATATTTAATAATTTAGAGGCGTGCGGTGTTGTGAAATCATCTCTGCCAATGCGAGAAAGTCTTGCGCCATGATTTTTTGTGTGTAGTTGAGTCATATCGAGAGAAAGTAGCATATTAGTCAAAATGTCACCACCTCCTTTCTTCTTCTTCATGGGCCATAACTTTTACATCACGCCTCATCTCCTGTATTTTCTCCTCTTTTTTTCTCTCCTGTCAGCCCACTGGCTATTACACCGACTTCATTTGATGTACGGAGTCGTCTCTTGTAATTATGGAGCGATTAGTGTTTCAATTACATGCAGACATGTTTGTGGAGAGGAGAGGGATGATTTCACAATACCCGTCATTCTGCCTGATGTGCTTTATCGGGCTCATGTTTCTGACTTTGTCATTGTGTTGTGAGTTCTTTAGATGGGAAAGCACATTTTAGAGAGATTAGGAAATGGGATGGAATAAATGGGCACACAACAGCAATGAAAGAAAAGAAAAGCGATTAGAGAGGAGAGGTTAAAGAACGTGATAGCGTAATGCAATGCAGTGCAACATAACAACTAATAGAGAGTGTTGATGCCCATGAAGTTGATATGTAATGTCCTGCAATAAAATCTTTTAAATGTGATTTTTCCCCCTCAAATCTAAGGCAAACATTTCACCTTCATGGCTGATGTACGGTTTAGAGAGATGCCATTCATGCTAGGTAGTGTGCCAGCTACTCCAAAATTCCCTTCACTGTAGACCATTTTTTGGGGGATTTTATGGTTTAACCTCATCT
>JAVQJG010002378.1:0-14653 GCA_036024015.1 Craterocephalus amniculus | reverse complement strand
GATTTTACAAAGATGTGAATTTACAATTTTTTGTTTATGCACAACTTTATATGATTATGCACGGTTGTGGTTTTGTGCACACAAATTCTAATTGACAGCTATCTTACACCATACTTTTTCTGCTGATTCTTTGTAAATTATACAAACACAAACAAGTTTGTTGTTGTTGTTACAGCTTTTCTTTTGTTTTTGAAATTTCATTCCTTAGGTTGAGTGCACATTGACTACAGAGTTTAAAACTTACTAGGTCAGACTTTACACTTTCATCTCCATATTTTTTCAAAGTAATAGCTCTGGACAAATGGCTATTACAAGAGCTTGCCTGTGTTGTAAGTCAAGATTGAATGTGATGATATCAGCTCAGTTGTTGCCAAGCTACAGACAGAACACCATCAATATCACATCTTTGGGGGGAAACCTGTCCTTGTTGGGACAGCTTTGAGAATAAAGTGATGTCTGATTTTGATTGAGGTGCTGTAATTGTACATTATGAGGGAAAATAACTGCCGGAGAAGTCGTACAGTATACACGCTGTACTGTTGACAGCCAGCGAATAACTGTGAGTTTGATGTAATTAATATCTCACTCAACGAGTTGAGTCATTGCTAAAAACATGGGTTCACCAATGTCTTTCTGGAAACAAAAAATGATGACAACTTCTTTTCACATAATATTATACATTCTAGTGATTCCTGGCGGTATTGAAAAAAGTTGGAGCAAATACTATACACACAGAACTTCTTAGATGATCAAATCTCTAAAATGCAGAAAAGTAAAAACTCCAAACAATAAACAACACTTTCAGTTGTCAACACTCCTCTACAGACGCAGAGATTAAGTCCTGTCAAATTCCATCAATTTTATCAAGTGCCTCCACAGGTGTCTGTAGCCCTGCCTCCCGAAGTGACGGAGCCATCATAACACATCACGGCTCAGAGTGGAAGAGTGGCAGCACCCAGCCAGTCTACTGTACAAGTGTACGCCCTTGGGCTTGGATGTAGGATGGATCTGCTTGAAGCCGGGAGTAGTTCTCTCAGGGCATGGCAAAACATTTTGTTTTTTATCACAAGGGTCAGGACCAGGAGAATGGCTGGACTGATCGAGTGGCCTGAGGGGGGGTCACAGAAAAAGGGCAGGATGTGTGAGACCTGGCAGTTGTTACAGTATTTGTTCTATACAGCGGTCCCTGCTGTTGCCCCTTTCCTGGTGTTGCTCACAAAAGCGTTCTGCCAAAAACCCTTGGTACCTCAGGCCCCTTAATGATTGACACCTTGTCACATTATCTTATGACGGCACTGGTGGAGAGAGAGTTCAGAGGAGTAATGCTGGGAAGTGGCTGGGGACTCGCACACAGACAGAGACAGACATCCACATGGTTGCGCATACGTACACATGCCTCCAGAGGTGCATGCATGCTCACACAAATACAGTAGACAGAAACACACCCTGAGGAGCTCCGGCACACACCAGCTGGGTAATGGAAATACATCTCAGCCCTGATGTGTGAGTGTGTCTGTGGATATACTCATGCTCTAGAGGCAGAATTTGAGGGTTCATACAGGGCCGCAGATGTTTTGTACATCTTGCACATCATGCTCCTGAGACGTGCTATTTTAGGCAGCAGGGTGTATGGAACAATTCACTGATTTCTTCATGAGCATTGGTTTCTATAGCTGGACGTAGCTCCAGGGTTTTATTTATGTCGCTCTTTACCCAAGGGATGCTGCAATGTAGCAGTGTTACATCTCTTTCACCCCTACCAAGGTAGGATAAATCAGCAAACAGGCCCGAAATAGATGAAAGTCAATCAGGGAGAGTTAAATGTTGATCTCATCTTTGCTCTGAAGTTGATATGAAAAGAGGCTCAGAGAAAGCTGAATTGGCAGTGTTAGGCTCTTATTAAGGATCTGACAATACACACACAGCTTGCTGCCATGGAAATCAAGTCAGAGCAGCATAATAGACCAATGCATCGACTGTCGTTTTCTTTTTCTTTTTCTTTCAATTTTTCATTTTTACTTCCTTTGACAGTGTTATCTGACCGCAGGGTTTCCAACAAGTACTTCTTTTAGGAACTTTAATAGTTTGCCTGAGATTTCACATCAGGATCCTAGAATTTCTGATTTTGGTTGACATCCTGCAATAAGCTCTCCCTCCTGATGGCCCAAATTACATTGGCAGAGTTTTTGAAGGCTTCGGGCTGTGTTCATTATTCAGCCAGGTTGTGTGCTAGTTACTAATATTTGGATTTTTGTTTGAAATGAAGTCTAAAGCTGTTCTTGCTGGTCAAAAATACCACAAACACCTGCAAAAATCTGGTTCTTGGAAACACCTAGGGATGTGTTTAATTGTTATTCAGTCACAAGTCAAATGACTCTGCGGTGGACATGGGTTTTAATTGGCTCCAGCTCGGCTTGACTTCATTAGGAACACAACACCTGGGTCTACACACTTATTTCTACTGAGAGTGCTGTGTGTGGGGTCACAAAAACTTTGTCTGGACCATACCCACTATTAGACACAGAAAATGCTTCATTTGGCTTTCTCATGTTTGTGAAAATCTAAGATCTGAGGCACAATCTGTAATGAAATGCTAGTTAATTTTTATTTCTTGATTGGATTATACACATACACACAAACAAACCTAAAGTCTTTCAGTTAAATAATGCATGCGTTCATTTTGCATATGCTTGCATTCTACTCAGTTCATGTCTGGATTTTTGCTAAACAAATTTCTAGGGAAAGTTTGGACAGGGAAACGTTAAGCCACGTTCGGACTCCAACCTGCATCATGACACAGTCAGATGTCCAACCTTCACGGCTAAACTCTATTGTCCAGACCATCACATGTCAATCTCCTGCTAAGCTGTTCTACATTTTTCCTTCAACAGACAACTTTTGGAAGCGGATGTGAACATCTGCCACAAACACTTCAGAAACGAACATGTTTTAACATTTATTTGCCATGAAACCTCACAGTGGGACTAAAACACACTAAAAATATGTTTTGTTACAGGCTCCAGTCTTCGTCAGGAACTGTTATGGATAAGTTGATATTTCTATTTGACTAAACAGAACAGACAGCGGTATTCCTGTCTGTATACAGGAGTCGCAGGAAGTCAATGCTAACAGTGGGCCACCAATGTTTGTCCACATGTGTTTGACCCTTTCAAGGGCCAGGTCAAGGCGGGCAAGCCAGTAACAGCTGGGCGAGGAAAATTGTGTCAGACCATGCACATGTCAAAAAAATCAGATATGCATCTGACAGCTGGATGACATTGAGCTGTAAGTTTAAAACAATCCAAAAAGTTCGGAGAAGTTGTCTGAGAAAATCCTTTTTTAAGAACTGTGATATATCGTTTTACATAGTGTTCAATCTTGCGCCAATTTGCATCACATTTATGGCAAATTGTATTTTGAGTTTCTTCCCAAGTTCTTTTGTTTGAAAAAAAGGCCACCTGTAAGGTCAAACCAGTCTTTGTAAGGAAAACCTGGACATTAATTTTCAGGACCTATCCGTCAATTATTTGGCAGGTGTATTGAGCAGAGTCGGGCCAAAATGAAGCCCTGATTAGCATCTGAGGCCCACTTTAAGGGCTGATATTCATCCACCTCCGTCTCACACTGAGAGGTGGAGGCTAATCTCTCAGGGGTACCCTCCAACCTCCCTCACCACACCACCCCCTTCTCCCCTCCCTCTCAGAGGCCTGCATTAAACATAAAGACTCTGCATGGATGAGTGAGTCAACAAATTACCACAGCCAATAAATGAGGAAAAAAAAAAAAAAGTCTGTGATTTTCTTCTCCTCTCTCTCTCTCCTCCCCCACAAATCCCTCTACCTTACTGTCGGGCTTTTAAATAAACATGGTCTTAGCCCAAGCATCTCCTTATTGCATTTAGTTAGAGCATCCGTCCTCATGCTTGACTGGTTGTGTCCGTCAAGTCAGGGGAGCCTGACTTGCTTCAAAATCCCAGCTAATACACATGAAACTGCTACAGCTGTTGGTTTAACCTTTGAGTGTCTCCTAAGGAGCACAGTGATATTTGCACTTAATAAAATTATGCCTACCAGGAGAATATGCCGCTGACATTTGCCATTTGTCAAGTTGAGGTGGCAGTGAGGCTTTATGAGTCATTAGTGTTCAGCATACAACCGAGAGTCATTTTGCCAGTAGAAGTCTTTTACTGTACACGGGGCAATCTTTGTCAAGATCATTGGCAGACACATTTAATGCATTACACTGATTCTGATTTCTAAATAATCTTTCCCATGTTGAGTTTATTCTTTCATTTTAAGAGAAATGTTTGCATAGAGTGTAATGTTAAGTCTGTTCTTTTGTCTTTACTGGCAGCTTCCAGTGGTTTTAAAACAGTTATCATTGAGTAGGATACTTGGAAGATCTAAAGTCTAATGAGCAAACTTTAGCTGTAGGGTAATGACTTATGTGAATCCCACGCATTCCTTGAAACAATTAGAAACAGAAATGTTGCATTATTATTCACAGAGGATGGCTCGAATTGTCGGATCATTTTCATTCATTTTCTTCTTAACAAGGTTCAGGTTAAGATCAGATCCAACAATAAATCAGTGTCCCAGAGGGGCATGTATAATGTTAATAAATTAGCTAAAAGCACTGTACAGTGCAGTGATACTTTGCATTTCTCCAAAGATTTCTTTGAATTTGATAAACCAGCCAACAAAGGCCAAGATATATACATTTCATGCTTGGATTAGGCTATTAATATTTCTGTTTTTATTGTTGTTTTAAAAAAACAATAAATCTATACAGTAACCGGATACCATGCCATCCAAATGAGGTTGTGGACGTACCACCACATCTGATTGTCCTACTATTTGGGACAGTCAGCTACAGTACGCCTAAAGCCAGATACTACTGCACTCCAGCACAGCTGGATTTCAGTAGATTTCTGTAATAAAGACCAGTTCAGCATTTTTCTGTCACCCTGTTTCTTTTCTGAGTCTTGCTCTGTCACGTTCCCTCTTTCTTTACCTTGCTTCCTAATGTCCCTTTTGCTTGTCCTTTGCTGAATCAGCCAATATGTGAAATACTGTATGTGGTTGATATCAACTTGCTAGAGTGTGACAGTGTACCATAAAATGGATTGCAGCTGCAATATGATATCCTGAGACAGTTTGTCAGCCCCAGGATGCTGCAGGGCACTGATGGTTCCAGGGATATCCATCACAAAAGTTACTGTGCCTTTTGTTGTATTGCTTCAACTTAAATGAAAAAATATACAGTTTCTGGAACCTAAGATGGAGTCATGATCTAAACTTCCAGCTTATACTCCAAGCTCACAAAACAACTGTATGATACCACGGTGAAAAAAATTGATTACCATACTTTAATAACCACTGACTGGACATCATTGACCATGACTATTTACGTGACAGTCGCCCCTCATCAGGCTCACATGGACTTGATTTGAGTTTAAGGAGCTGATTAGAAGCCACACAGCTCGCACAGATGTCTGTGTTACAGATAGCATAAACTGTATATCTCCTGTAAAGTTAGCCCTAAATGATGTGAACTCGGTTTACCTGCTTTTATTCAAATTCAAAAAGCTAAGTGAAAATAAATCATGTCTGACTCAAATACATTAGAACTGGGAGTTTTGAAAGTGACAGTGTTTATGAAAAATGACAAATCAGAGACCTGTTAAAAAGATAAGACTGACTTTCTTCTTACATTGTTGTTGCTGTTCATTGTAGAGATAATGTATGTGAGAGAATGCATTTTCACAATGAAATAATACGTGAAGTCTTAATCTATTATAGTGACAGTGTTGGAGTGGGAACATGGAACGGAGCATGCAAAAAAACATTGCAATCAGACTAAACTTCCCATAGAAAGTTCACCTTATTAAAACTAGGTAAAAACTGCTCATTAGATTCCCATTTTTTAATCAGGCAACATAGTGGATCGGATGGATTCAAACAACAAATTCACCAGAAAGTGTACTGACAAAGGTAAGATGGTAGAGATTTACTCATGGTTTCAGGTCAGTTTTAAAAAAAATTATCAAACAAGACAAGCAAATAACACCACAGCTATAATTATTTAAACATAAAGTTGCTTCACCTCTAACCTCTGGGATCCTGCTAATTCAACGTGTCAGTTTTTTCTTTAATGAAAACAATACATAGGAGTGCTTCTGTTTAATTCTGAAACAAATTAAGTCACTTTTTAAATGTAATGGAGAGGACTGTTCACTTTTTGCTTTTATCAGGGGGGCTTATTGTTCTCTAGTTGAACTTTCATTTGGGATGCTGACATTTAACTTCTTTGCAATACTCTAAAAGTTTTTATTGGATTGAAAAGCAGTAAATATCATATCATTAGATGGAAAAAGGTTGGTTGATAATGAATTCATCCCATACAATGTGTACTGCCAGTATATGTAAGAGCTTTATTTTATGATTGTGATTGAATGAAACTTTTATTTCTGTGAGGGTTATGGCTTGATACCACCTTATCTTTTCTTTTTGATGTATAATGTTATCACCACTTTTTTTAAAATATCATATCTAAAGCTTTTCCCACTTATAATAGTGGGAAGGCACAATTAATTTTTCATTCTAAATTCATACTGATGGGACTTTTGTTCATTTTCATTGAATATCAGATAATCTGTGGTTTCTTAATGATTGTGAGAGCTAAAGTTGTAAACTGAAAAAAAAAGAAGAAAAAAAAGTAGCCTAAGTCGAAGATGCCTCACCCATCCAGAGACTGGTACGGCTAGTGTGTGTCCGCGCTTCAGTGAGTCTGAATCCCTTCGGCCTCCATTACTTCTGCAGTAGCTTATGGTAAGTCCAGTCATTCATATACAGTATGCCCTAAGTCTGCAAACTTATGAGTTGTGTGGAGACTGAAGAGGCCCACCTCGGGCATTGTGAAGAACTCTGTAACTTCCTCCTCAAGAATTAGGTCAAGCTTGACAAACTTTTAGATGCACTCATTTCTGTTTGGTTTTCTTCGCTGTTTCCAGCCCAAAACACTGAATTCCTCTCGAATATACACACTGACTGAAAATGTTTTATAGGTTTTCTCACTTCCTGTCCAGTCCTCAGTGTGAAATTAATTGCTGTGAAGCTGTCATGACAAATATCAGAATGTTATTTTAGCAACCAGATCTGCACCGTCTTAAGATTCACAACAGTTCTAAGCAAGGCAAAAAATAATCTGTAACATCACACAATCCATGAAGAACACTCATTTTCACTTTGATACTGTTTGATGTTGTTTGATTTTTCTTGCTTTTTAGCATGCACGAGTCAGTTTGTGTGTTTCACATGTGCATGCCCGTACCCCAACACATGAGTTTGAATTTTTGGAATCAGAAAAATGGCGTGACTGCAGAGTGGCAAAGGGTTACATTTGGAAAACAAACTATTCAACAACAGCGTTCTCTTTTGATATTGTGATTGGTATTCTTCAAATGCTGGCAAACAAAGAGGAAGTAAAAAGAAAAAAACAGAAAAAGAAAAACAAAGGAAAGGCAAAATTGAAGTTGTCAGTTTGTACCTGAGCTGTCCCAAACTATCCCAATCTTCAGCCTGGTGGGGGTTTCTGTCAGTTACCAGCAGCTGTATATCTCTCCTCCTCTGTCATTGCCATTCAATCTCTCTGTCCAGGCTTTTTTTACATCTCTGGGTCTGAGGCTTGAAATGCAGGCAGAAGACAGTTTGAGGTGGGGGCCTGTGAGAGAAATACACATTAAGATCATTCACAATTTCCAAAGGCAGAGAAAAGGAAATGCGGACCAGTGGGGACTGACTCAAGTTATGGGCAGTCTTTGATCTGAGAGGAAGAAGAAGCTACATATGGATGCTTATAGAGATGAGGAGGAAGCCTGTTGTTCTTTTGTGTGAAAGCACAATGGTCCAGCGCACAATCAGAGAACCGTTCTTCAGCTTGACCTACAGTAGCATGTGATGTTGTATTGCTTTTTGTTTTTGGCTTTGAAGATCCTCACAAGCTGATAGAAAACTCCCGGAATGTCTTGACATGATATTGAGAGAGAAATGCAGGACAAAGTCAAAGATTTTTTTTTCTTTTACAAAGAATCATTGAATTCATAAAGCCTTGTACTTATTTTGAGACTTTCAGAGAAAAGAAAAAAAACCTCTTCCTCCTTTGCAGCTGCTCCATTACAAAAGTAATTTGTGAGTACTTATTCTATCTTTATCACTACTTTTCACATTGCAGTGTGAACGCTTTGCCGCTTCATAATGCCTCATCCATTTTCCGCTCCCTTGCTCAAAAAAACGCCATATCGATAATTTGACATAATGACAGAGTAAAAATATAAAATTATAAGGCAATGTCTCGCTAAAGGCTATAGTCACATTAAAAATGCTGTTTTCCCCAGTGGTCTGTGAGATTGCTTGTCACAGTTAAATTGAATAGTTTGTGCATAGCACCCCCTGCAGGCGTGCATTATTTTTTGCTCATAATACCCTCAATGCTCGGACAGAAGCTGAGGCTCTCATTGTTACCCTGCAATTACAGGCCTTTCTACTTTGATTGGTGGGTAATTGACTTGGTTGGAGCCTATATGATTTTCTTCTGAATTTGCCACTCATATTCTAATTTTGGCTCCAGATCAGACAAAGCCTGACTTCTAGTAATTAAAGATGCCTTAGCCAGGTGTAGAGCTGAGAAACTAGGGACCCATAGCAAGATGAATGGGACTGATTAGTCATTTAGAGAAAATGAGATTTTTGAAGCACAAAGACAAAATAAAGCTCTCACTTTGTACGCAGTTTTCCTTGGACTGGTGACTGACAGCAACCGATGAGTTAGTGAGTATGAGCTAAAAGCCTCAAAATGACTTGCTGCGTTTATGATGTTCACAAAAGGAGTTAAAGAGTCTGATTCTTACTGTAAATCATAAAAGCACACGACAAGCAGGAAATAACCCTTAACATGTAATATTAATGGAAAATATAACATTTCTATTCTGATAAAGGAGAAATCAGACAATCTGTCCAGATTTGTGTGATATTGTGATATAAATTTGTATCTGAAAGTTTTGACGGAGGCAAACTCTCTAGAAAAACTCAACTTTACTTAAATATCAAGATGACTGCAGACAAATGAAGTTAAAGCATCATGTTTTCCCCCTAAGTAACGACAGCTGTGCTCAGGTCAAGGTGAACATACTTTGACCTGGGCAGATGCCAAGTCACCGAACAGAAAATTTGTCCCCACCCTCCTCGTTATTGAGACTGGAATAGATTTTAATCAACACATTATACCAGTTGTTAATTGCTTTTGCCGCCTGCTGCTAAAATAATTTGCTACTTTTTTATTGTAGTTGTAGCCATCTGTCTCAAAACATAGGGACAGGATCAGGCCTGGTCCTAGGGTGGATGTTGACACGAGATACAGGCGGCTAATTTGCACTGCCGCCACCTTATTTATAAGGGTAAGAATGTGCAGAAAGCCTCACAAGAAGAATTTAAAATGAAGAGCTTAAATGCATAAATATGGAATATGACTTTTTTTAAAGGGAAAATGTGAGGCGCCTTGTCATACAAAGATGTAAAGTATATTTGACAGATAACTACTGCATAAATACACAAGTGATGATCTTAAGCATTTTTCAACATTTAAATAAATTTAGCAAGTGAATATTTTGGCAAATGGTTAAATCAGAAAATGGTCAGCGATTTGGGAGAAGGCTTTTACCTTACCTCAACCCAATTTCCTCTAATTAGTTTTACTTGCAAGGCTCACACATCTTTATGATTTGCCTGCCACAGTTTATTCAGTTTTTCCTGCGTCTCCAGTTTAGGCCAAAATAATCAATGAAGCTACAAATCAGGTGTAAGTAGTTGAACAGTAGCTGCTGTCAAAACAGGCACTTCCCTCTTGGGAAGGGCCCTGCGATTTTCTGGCTAGGTAGAATGAAAGGTTGAGGGGTGATATAATTACTTATATCTTACAGCCATGTGGAACAGGAAGCGTTCACACATCATAGGGCAATCACACCTTATTCCTTGTTACTAATCAGATTGGCCACTTTTCTGCGTGATGCCTCAAAGGCACAAATTCAGACTTTATGGATGAGTGTGACAAGCATAGCTACTCCAAATTTTCTACTCGGCAACACTTCCTCCTCCAAAACCACTTGTAATTAGTTTCATAAAGCCATCAACAAGACCTGTAGTTGCAGAGTCCACATGCATTTCTGTGCAGTAGTTCTGCTCAGTAGCTCTGTCTCGTCATGCCTGCAGTCTCTGCATCCATGTGCATGTGACACCGTTGTGTTGCAGTAGAGGCACAGAAGCATTTTTCCAGTCCATGTGATGCTGTAACTGCTGCCTGCAAGCTTTGAATATGCCATCTCAACGGGAGGGAACCCAGCTATCAAAGCCATCATGTACTTTAATTACAGGTAATCTCGACTCAGAGGCACTCTTCCACTCCCTCGGCTCTTAAGAACTTCCTCCTCAATTACCAAAGTGCCTCAATTAGGCCCCTAAATAAGCAATGGACATGCATGAGGGAGAGGTGGGCAAATTACAATAGAGAGGGTAAAAACAACAGGCCCTGTATGAGCCAGTGCAATGCAGAGGCAATTAAAAGACAAAAAGAGTGCTCTACCACGCAGGGCGAAAATGAGAAAAAAGCCAAAAAGGCCCTTTGATGAGCTAGCTCTCAGCTAAGTGAAGCTTAGCGATGGATGATGAGCAGAAAGAGTGAGAAAAGATAAATTAAAGACAGTTGATTGGCAAGAAGGCTGATGTCACACTGTTTCCCTACAGGACCATATGTCAGGGAGAGCACTCAGTCACTGCGAGAGGAATGTGTGAGTAAATCAAGATTTCTATAGAGCAGGCATCCCACAGGCAGCCGATTCTCTACACTTTCTGTGCTTTGCCTCACATTCATTACTAAGCCAACCCAATACAAACTCCATCGACTGTGAAACTTAATAGGGTTTTAAATGAGCAAATGAAGACCCTGTTTCTTTTAATAGGCTAATTCTGTGTCTAACAAGGGGCCTTGTTAAAGGAAAATGCTGCAGTATGAATGTAAGAGCTTTTGCAAATTAGCTCCGATGTGACCCCGAGCCATTGTGTGAAGATTTAACTGAAAAGAAATACATCATTAAGGAACACAAGGAATCAATTGAGAGGTTTAAACACGCACTATAACACACACTTCTCTTTACTTGTGTGTCCTGTACTCGCATTGCTGGTGTGCTCCATCAGCTGCATTTTGTTCAGTGGAGGACACCGGCTCACGCTGACCTGGATGGCTGGTTTGAAACTGAGCTCCTCCACATCCACAGCAAGCTGCTCATAGTGGATGACACTGTCATCATCGGTCATCGCTGAAAGTGGAGAGAGCCCTGGGTACCATGATGACTCAATAGGGGAGCGAGAGGAAGGACAAAAGTAGAAAAAAGTTTGTTGCTCTTTTTACACTGCTTTCCAAAAACCTGAACTGGGTCACTTTTTGTCTTTGTTGCACATCGTTTAGCAAAACGGACCGAATGAAGAGAAAAAATGAGAACAGGCTGGGTATAGTACAGACTCTACTTATATCCAGTAGAGGGCAGTGTTTCTGCGGGGGCAGGTTAAGACTACGCTTATGCATGTGAGAAGAATTATTTAACACTCAGTTACAGTCTTTATATGTCTAAAGATATATGTGAATTAAAAGTTAATTAAATGTTGCATAAACTGAAAAATGGAGGGCTATATAACCTTTTTTTTCACTGATTAATTCCTGGTTGGCAAGTTTAGCCAGTGCACTTCCCATTAGTTTTTCCTCCAAAGGTTTCAGGTCAAAGGTTTGAGTCAAACTGTTTTTAAACTGCGATCTCAGAGAGTTTATCTATTTAAGTTGAATTATTTAATTGAATGATCAAATGAGCTTGTTGCGTTATGAGTGGTAGCAGAAAATCCCCAAAATTAGCATAATATGTGTCACCATCATACTCAACATCTAAAAAAATGATAAACTTTGTAAACAACATGAAAAAATCCAACTTAAAAAAACTGTGAAACTAATCTTGTGTTGTTTTGGCTCAGTTTTCTGCAGATTAGTGGGTCAGTTCACTGCACATGTCACAAGAGTTTCATCCTAATTAAATGGTTAGCATCTATTTGAATGCTTATCTTAAGATTTTTTTTAGGGCTTGTTCAAATAAATTTAATAAAAGAGGAAGAGTGTTGCACAAGCTTCTGATCATAATGGACAATTCTTCACACACTCAATACATGAGTGAGGAAACAACAGAGTGTGTTCATTGAAAAGCTTCTTCAAGTAGCTTTTAGACAGATAACAACCATCACAATATTATTTCCAGGAACAAAACCCCCCAAAAAACAGCATAAAACTACTACCATATTATAATTTCCCCTCAAGGGTTTAATTAAGTATTTTTCCATTTCTATTACTTCCATTAACTCCATTATGACTCATTGGACAAAATCTGCTAAGAGTTTAAAAAAATGGTAAAGGAAAACAATCTGACCATTCATTTTGCTCATAAATGCCTTACAGGCCTTTATTAGAATAGTTAAATACTTAATAAAGATAAGCATTTATCATAATTACAAAATACTGTTAATGCCAAACAAATACAGATAAATTTAACTTTTACTTACATTCATGGTCATAAATGTAAAAGTTTGTTAGATGTTTGTGTTCTACCAACAAGAACCGGAGGCCTGCTTTAATATAAAGTGACTATGAGAAAAATCGACAATTATATGATTAGCACAGAAGACTAGGAGAGACATCATTAGGAATTCTGACTGAAACAGAACAAAAATGCAGCAAAAACATCAAAGGACGAGAGAAATTACTGGAGCTGCATCAACACAGTTTTAAATATCGACATGAAGCTTTACAAAACACAAACAGCAGCAGCTCTTGGTTTGTTTAATGAATACACACCATGGCCTAAGTCATCAGATAATCTGCTCTGACACCATATGTGCCTGCATAGAAAAACCTGAGCAGTGGAAAAAACACCTGTCCTAGGAGGCATGAACTTGCCTCTGTGTACGATTCATCAATGACCTCCGGAAACGGCTTACGAAACGTCCTGAACATTTCAGAGCCGGGCAGCAGTAGAATGACCAGGCTACAGCAACGTGTGTCGACCAGCAAGCCTCCCAGCTCATTAGTAAGACACTGCAGGATCACAGCGACTCATCTCTCTAAATGTCGATGAGGTCGTCTCCGCTCTCATCGCTCTCCACAGTCAGCTGACGGGTCCACCACTTCTTCACTTCTGACCCCGAAGAAGCCTCATCGTTGACAGGGTTCATCTTACAAACAATAGACTTGACACTCGTCCGACCTGACACGAGACAAACAGGAGAGTTTCACAGCCTGAGCCTTCTGCTCTTTCCTGTTACAATTTCACACCACGAGCACCTTCACCTGTTTTTCCCCAGGAATCCACTCTAAGTCTCATTTTGAGTTACTTGTCTGGATAAACAACTCTTTCCTCTATAATTTCAGGTTGCATAAACTTGCCGGAGACAAACTTCCCTCTAGAGAAATATTTGTTTCTCCCAATGAAAGAAAATCATTGAAAAGAAAAAATGCCACTTATGAGAGGAAAAACACACCTGCAGGCAGCCGCCACTGTCCCAGCTTTCTCTGCGGTCTCCCCAGGTCCCCGGAGTCCTGCCTGTATCCTCCTCTGTCTGACAACGTGGGGCTCAGAAGCTGCTGGAGACCACTCATCTACACAAAAAGGAGATATCCTTTGTTGCAGCGGTGTAAGCGCATACCTGCAGATTATATGATGTGCTTCCCAAATATCAAGCTGTGAGCGTGTGCGAGTGTGTATGCGGCGGTTGTTTAGATGTGGGGCTTTACCTCAGGCTGCGAGGGGTTGTCTGGGTTGTTAGTGTTGTGGTCTTCACTTGGCATGGTGGTTTCAATGCTGGGAGGGTTGAGGAAGCGGTTCAGCTCCTGCTGCTGGCTCTCTCTCAGGCTATGAATGATGCTGCAGGACTGCTGCTGCTTCTGTCATGTGCACACACACACACACAAGCAGACAGTGTCACGCACGCATGCAGACAGAGATGCAGAATACAACGTATGTGAATCCAGTAGGAGGAGTGTGTTTTCTGCTGCGAGACTAACCGCCCGGATGCGTTTGAGGCATTTCTTGAGCCACATGCGTATGGTCTGCTTGGCGACCTCCTCTTCAATGGTGTACTCCAGCTGTTCCCGGGCCAACAGCTCCTCCAGCTGGAGAGACTTTCTAATGTCCACTGAGCGATAAGACAGCATGCTGTAGGAAGGCATGTACAGCAAACCACACACACAATGACATACAGGAAAGGAAGTCGTAACGAAATAAACAAAGTTCGCTTTTGTGGAAAGTTTGAATACATCTTTAGTATCTGAATCTACCTTTAGAAGATTATTAAAATCTTTCAAAATTTAGATTACAGTTAATCTTGAACTTCTGTTTCTCTATGAAATAATGTTCTGTTTGTTTGTCCTTGTTTTTGGTTTGTTTTGTTCGCCAGCTGTTTGTATACTTTGCACTGCTTTCGTTTACTTTCTTTCGTTTTTTTGCTTTTTTTTATACTTTCAGTGACCCCCCCCCCCCCCCCAGTATTTTTTCCAGTATTGTCATTTA
>JAVQJG010002335.1:0-10576 GCA_036024015.1 Craterocephalus amniculus | reverse complement strand
GAGCCGTAGGTTACCACAAGGGAAACTGATAATCTGGCAGAGAGGGAGAGGGTGAACTGGGCTGATATAGGCTGGAGAGGAGTGAGTGGCTGGATTGCTGATGAAGCTCAGGTGTGTGATTATTGCAGGTGTGTGGAGAGACGACCGGGAGTAACCTTCCAGCCTCCACTCCAGCGACAGACAGGGGGAGACAAAAACACACAAGAGGGAAAACAAAGGCATGACCATGACAATACTGTATCCATACTGTTTGTTTTAAGGGCAACAATACTATTATTATAGGTTACACAGAAGTAAAAGCACTCATAATAAGTTTTTTAAGTTATCGGCTTTGCAGATGAGAAGCTGGATGTGTCAGCTTCACTTACATAATGTGTATTGGCTGCATAAAACCAATTAAACCGTGCTAAGCTAAATCATCCTTATTTACATAAAACAACATAGCTGTAATTAAACTGGGCTTCAAACATTCACAGGGAGTAGTCTTGTAGTGATTAAACTATGCGGTGAACTTCATGCATTTTATTGAACTTTATTTAATTTATCAGAAAACTGATTGATTTTGAAATGGATAGACAGTTGTGCTCGTTTTTCATCATTGTATCATTTCCTACTGTCAGAGCTGATTCCAGCAGCTTGTCACTGCTGCATACTCCAACTGGCAATTACCTCACTTTATCACCCACTCCTGCAGCAGAAGCAGTCTGGAAGCGGAAACTGACGGAGAATTGAGGGAAAATGGGAAGCTGGAGTTTTCTGCAAGTTTTGCATAAAACCATTAGTTTTTGAAAATCATGTCTACTGGGCTTGAAGAAAGGAATTGGAGTTCCTTGCTTGGACTGCCCACATCCTCAACCCAATTCCCTCAGATCTGCCTCTTCTTTTTTTTCAGACCAGGATAAAATTCTTTTCATGAGCTTTCTTATGTGGAGACTCTCCAAGGGTCAGCGCAGAGGTTTAAAAAAAATATCCAAGCATCCCAACCAAGGCATTATGTTTTTTAATGTGGGGAGAAACTAGCTAACAGGAGCTTGAAGCCGGCATATCTCTGGCAGCGTCTCACCACAAAACACAGCTGACATGTTTCTAAGTTAAGAGGAAGTTATCTGAATACTGGACATGATGAAAAGTCTCCAACACATCAGTGAAATCCCAGGAGGCTTCCTCTGCTGCGTCTCTGTTCACGGCTGAAACCAGAAACCAAAAACACCCTGCTGTCCGCTGATTGTCAGAGGCATTGCTGGACCTCCTCAAATCTAATGCAAGATTTTTTAAATTTGAGCTGACATTGAAAACACTGAGTCATTTTCACTCCAGTCGGATGATTCTGTAGACATGAGCGGAAATCCACAACTCTTGCTTTGAGTTTTCTCTGTCGTTGCCCCAGCCTCTGCAACTCTCTGATGAACACATTTAAAACAGCTACATTATGGTTGACCAAAGTGCCACATAACACGACTCACAGTTACAGTTGAGATTAAAACCACAGACAAATAAATTTAGCTAAACAAAGTACGCTAGAGTGTTAATACAGTCAACAGACAAGGACAAAAATGATGTCTTCAGCGATTTTTTTAAACTATTAGTAGAAGTTGAGCATTTAATTGATGACAAGAGGTTTGACTTACATAGACTAGTCTGTTTTTAGAATATCTGAGAGGTTTGGGGTGAAAGTAAAGGCCCATTTATGCTCTCTGACGGACGTAAATGTGGACATTCCAGACTTCTTTTTCCATTGCTATTTTTATACGTCCATGTGTCGTTCATGTTGCTACGGCTAACCTCCGCTAAGGGGCAGTGCTGAGTTTGTTGTTAACTCTTCGATACGATGTTAGTTTCAGACATCAGTTGACTGCACTAACACACTGCTATAAAGTTGTTTCTAACCACCAACACACCCTGAACACTTAGAGCCTTATTTCAAAAACTTGTGTAAAATGTTTTCGTTCTCGCCTTCATTCTACTTCTACGGTTTTCCTCTTCCCATTACTCTTCTTCCTCCTCTATGGTTTGTTTCTGCTCAACTATGCGCAACACTTCCACAGCAGTTTCCTGTGGTATCACTCCATCTTCTGCGTCAAATGACGGATGTGCAAGTAATTGACGCAGAAGACGGATGAAACTGGCCGTGCGTCTGAGTATCCGTCATCGGCATTGTGCATAAAATTCCTAAATTTACCCAGATGACAATCATCCAAAGCTTCAAAAACAAACAGAAGAATTATAAATATAAATTCTACATTTAATTGGAAGCCAGTGGAAAGGTGTGAAAACATTTCCTTTGTTTCGGTTCCAGTTAAAAGTCCAGATACCAATGGGTTAACATGAAATAAACACCACTCACTTCTGCCTGAAATACTAGGAAACAGGCCCATAACAATAGCCGCTTCACACTGGGATGATGACTATGTTTCAAAGCTTTTACTCTCAAAAGTAAGATGAAAGTTTCAAAGTGGCCAGGAAGTCAGGAAATGAATATGGCAGAATATATGCAGAAATGGAACTTCTCCTGACTGTAAAAGCTCTCTTTACTCTTCCACAGTCAGTCACCAGAATGATCAACTGAAAAAAGGCACCCAGAAACCAAAATCCAGCCTCTAAAAGTTTAAGGATTTTCTAAATTAGTTCATTTTTACCTTGTTTCAAGGTTCCATAGTCACAAGAAGAAGTTTGAAAGAAAAGAAAAAGTGAGGCACAGTATGAATATGCAATCAAGTGTATTGCACTCTAAGTTAACCTCACAGGGTCACCACAAAGGGTGCAGTATATCAGTCTTTAAGGAGGCGCATCATTAGAGGCATTTCGGCGCACCACTCAGGTCTGTAATCACTCTGCAGCTACACAAGTATCATCAGCAACCTTGGGGGATAATGGCAGCCATTCATCTTTGGCTGCAGCAGACGAGATCTGAGCCTGTCGGAGTTTGGAAGGTTGCGTCCTTATGGGGGGAACTCATCAGGAAGGTTAAACGGTCCCCAATCAAACAGTTGTTCCCACCTGCTGAGAGTCAAACCCAGCGCATCACCTTGATACAACAGATGGTGAGCGAATTATCTCCTTCTATACCCAACTGTATGAAAGTGTTCACACTGAGAAGGTGAAGAACTGTTTATAATCCTCATAACAAGACAGTAAAGCATGCTCCCCAGTAAGACGCAGACGGCAGTCAGGGCCCACATGGCTTTGTGGACATGTGTGAATGTCCTGAAGCTACATGACTGGGGGGTTGATATTGTGTGCGGTGAAAATATGTCAGAGGAAATATGTGTTCTGTTAGCTGAAAACAAAGTACTGCGATACCAGTCAGGAAGAACTGTGGAATCACTTTACTTCCAGCAGCAGCTTTACTGTTTAATAGATGAGTCTTCTTGTTAGGATTAGAAGTGTGAAAGGAAGCTCTCAGAACCCTCTCATACCAATTTAATTGGATGTTGTGATAGCGAAGTGGTTGCATCTTTGGTTAAAGCACAAGATGGTGTACACTCGATGTTAATTATACACAGTCAAGTCTTTGAGCAGCTACATTATAGAATTATTTTGTCTGGGGAACAACAATGTACATACTTCTTTAATGATTCTCACTAATGAGGTAACAGTGATAGACTGGAGTCCTACCTAACATGTTGATAAATAGTCAGGTAAGGTTCTTACGTCTTGCAGTTTGTGTTATTTGGACTTATTTAAGTGTAACTGGGGTCTCACTTCTGTCTACAACATGTGGTGGCTACAGAAGCTTTATTATGTTTGCTTTGTCAGTGAATATGAGGATTTTCTTTTCAGTATTGGAATTTTAGTTTTCCTGAACCAGTAAACAACCAATTATTCTGATTTTGATTTTTATAAACCTTTTAAAACCTGGCTCCCCTCTTAAGTTGAGAACATTGTGCCAAACTGAGCCAAAATGGCCATTTTGGAAACCTTGCCTAAACTATCTGTTTTAAAACCGCTAGTTTGTTCATACTTGTGAGTGATGGAGAAAGGAATTTTCAAGATCGCTCCAGTATTTAGCCGGGCAGGCGGCTAGCAGCACAGCTAATGATAAGTATCGGGTAACTGCACCCGCGTAAGTTCACCCCAAAGTTTCAATAATGGTATCTGCAATACTTGATCTGGATGTACTTGGAATTGTATCGATACCAAAAATTTGTGGTATCGCCCGGCCCTAGTGACTTCCCATCAGAATTACCAGATCCATAAACAAAATGGTTTTCTTTTCATTTATACGTGCAGAATATTATTTAATTATATTTAATGTTATTATTTCTCTAATTCTGGTGTGTCTGATACAACAAAGAACTCATCTCTTTTTTTTACCCTTTTAATTGCTCCTCACATCTTTAGCCGATTCATTTAATTCCCTTCATTAGAAATGCTGTTGGTTTCTTTCGTATAAATGTGTATTGACAAAAACTTGTGGAGCTGGATTGTGATTTTGACCAACATTGGCCATTTGGGATGGGAACTGCTTCAGTTGGTGGCATCCATTCAGAGCAGCTTTTTGACACACACACACATGAACTCCAGCTCAACTGTTGAGCGACCCTATGGAAAGGCTCCCAAAGCTCCCAATTAGCTACTCCGTTTCCCATCACAACCTATTCTCACGACCTACTCGTCATATACTGACACTTAGTCGGGAACCTGGTGGAGTTTCGAACACAGCAGGTAACTCCAAAGCTTTATTTTGGGTCTCCTAAGCTAGCAACATGACATGTGTAGGATGTGTTGCCATATTGCTAACGGGGACAGCAGCTTGGGTATTTCCTTCTTCCCACTCCCCTACCTATTCTCTCTCATTAGCTGGGAAAAACATCTTTACTTTTTCAGACATGCCAGTAAAGCTACAAGCAATTATAAAAACTAATGCAGTCTCTCTATTGAACGTCACACTAAAACCAAGCCTGCTTTTCTTTGTTCTGCAGACTTGTGAGAAGTTAAGTAATACATCCTCCGTATGACCCTGAGAGGTTTTTATCAGCGAAGGAAAGGTTGGTGGAAATGTTACATTTAATGGTCTGTCATTTGACGTCTCCGAGCTCCAACTTAATCCATAATGATTCCCTGATGCACAAGTCATGAGGTTCAATAGAAGAGAAGTGTCAGCATGGAAGATTACCAATTACATTCTGCTTTTGACAAATGTGATAAAAGCAGCTCAAACCAAGATTGTACGCTTCAATCATACATGGTTTCGCCAGCATGGCAGGCTTGATGCATTATTTCCCAGCACAGAAACAAGTTCACATCTTAATTGGACTCTGAATGGCTGGAATTGTCAATGCGAGACTCGATAATCAGCCTTGTGTCATGAAAATGTAAAAATGTTTCGGGATGAACTGAAACAGTGTAGGGCCCGCTGAAGGGAGCGGGCTAAATGATATGCATTAGTCCTCAAGTCGTCTGCGAATTAGCATACATCCGCACACGCCTTTCATGTTGAACAGCGGCTGTAGGAAACCTTAAGGGCATCTTTTTCATTTAAATTCAGTTCGGGGAGTGACACAGGAAGCAGTTTGCATTTGCACTGTGAACAGTAGCTGCTTGTACTGTGCCTGAAGTGCAACGAGAATCTGGTGGTGTATAACATTTTTAGCTGACCTGCCCATTCACAGGGGAGAAAGGCCTTTAGCCATCATTTGAACATGCATATCAGAAGTGGGTTGAAAAGATTATTCTTACACATGAAGGTAGATTGCTGTATTTGAAATATGCATCTGTGAAATGCAGCAAAAGTCAGCGACAGCACAGCCTCCAGATGTCCTTCATCCCTCGTATGCCCCCTGGACATTTTTGTCCACTTCCAAGGTTTAAAACACCCTCACAGGCCATCACCCTTCTTAAAGGAGCTGAAATTTGGAGAAGAGGTGTCATCCTGTATGAAACGTCAAAAGCCAAACCTTCTAGAAAGTCAACAAAAAAATTCTACTGAAGGATCATACATGCAAGTTTTCTGAGGGATAACTCAAGGGTTAAGTAAGAAAACAAAATGTGTAAAATGTCAGGATACCTCTATAGGGTGAGTTTGAAGAAAGAGCCAGTGACCCTCTACTGAATCAAAGGACTTCAAAACCATGGCAATGTAAAAGATGGAGGAAACATCAATGGGGGTAACGTACGACAATCCTTGAAATGGATGCACTTCCTACAGTATTACCTAGTGTATTTTATGGAGCAGGAATGGGTCTTTATTCAGCATCCATCTTGCATCCTATCCCATCTCATCTCTGGGTTCCCACTGTTGATGATGCCCTCTTGCATTTCTTTGACTAATCAGCCCTGGTGTGCAACCAAAACAATACCCAGATGCTGACATGGTGCTGTATCTATAGCAAAACGAATCAGTCACGTGATGGCCTTGGCTGAAAAAGAAAAATTGTACAACACGGTTTCTCAGCCTCAGGACACTGCAGAGCATCAACTATCAGTGTGTATCATGTGTGTCCATAAATTAGGAAGGAGGGAGAAAAAAGCTGCAAGGTTGCCGCTCTGGTCTGGTTTGAATTTTTCAAAGTGAGTTTTATTGTTATTCCTGGAGGGAGGGCTAATTATGTTAACAGGACTGTGAGGACGTGGGTGGTCTGTAATAAAAAGATGAGAAGATTCATTTAGCATTCTGTGCTCCTCTTTAGTGTTGAATCAAAGTTTCTAACATAGTCCATTGAGAATCATTTTCCCCCGCTGTTTTCTTTAAAGGCAGTTTATCTCGAAGACATCGACAGATGGAGGCCGACAGACATTTGAAGTTGGAAATTTTAAAAAACAGAGGGAAACAAAAAGATTGAAGGATAATGTGCGAGCCTGTCTGCATGTGTGGAAGATTTTTATTGTACAATGTCTTCCTCCATATCTTATACCAGTGACCAATAGTATCTCCCTGATGTGTGCAGTAAACAATATGGTCACGGATTAATTGCTTTATTTAATGCACATGAGATGCTATCTGTCAATCATAACAGAAAATGCTCGATTAGTGCCCTAAGATTTAGTGGCAAAGTGATGCATGCTGGAGATATAACCTAACCCTATTTGTTCATTTTGACAACTTTGGAAGAGTTATAGTTTTTACAGCTGGGGAAAGTTCCATTTGTGCAAATTTACTGCCATAAGATAAAATAAGTGACCTTCAAAGACTTTAAGGCATGTTTTCTTGACTTCTTGGCCATCTTTGTTTTGAGAATAAAATCTTTGAAATATAGTCATCATCCCTGTGTGAAGCCGCAACTATGAATGGTAAATGGAATGTACTTGTATGGTGCTTTTCTTGTGGACAACTCAAAGATCTTTCACACTACGTCACATTCACCCACTCACTCATACAGCTCTTCCATTCTTACATACTCAATGCTTTCTCCGATCACACTTAGTCAATACATTATTGTAATGTGGGGGCTCAGTGTCTTGTCTGAAGACACTTCAGCATGTAGTCAGGAGAAGCCTGGATTTAATCCACCACCTTTCCAGACGGTACACAGCTGCCCTTCCTCCTGAGCAAACAGCCGACTCCTGGACTTATTTTCTATTGTTTCAGGCAAACATGATTATGTCACATTAACCTGCTGGAACCAGACGTCCCATAGGAAGGACATGCCAAATAAATATTTTCCAAGTACCTAAAAATGTTATATTCCAGTAGAAAGCTAAGATTCTTGAGATGTGTGTTATGTATAGTTGCCATTAGAGGCTCTCATCATCACTGCAGATCCAGTAAATACTTATTTCTGATTACAGTTTTTAATGGGATTTATCTTTGAAACAAAACTGTATTCCAACAGATGATACTGCAACAAAAACGGTATCAGCAATGCTTTTGTAATAGTATTTCTGTTGATCCATAATAAGTCTTTATTAATTAAAACCGAAGGATTTCAAGGGGTTAAAAAAATATACCTTGATCAGTTTTAGTATTTGAGAATCACTGGACCAATAAAATACTTATGAGATACGATGTTGTATGTCAGGTCCAGTGAAGGGAAAATAAAGTAAAAGGTTTTAAGACTGAAGACAAATCCACATCCTTTGCAGTAAATATTGAAATACTGTAGCTTGTGCTTTGTTCAGTTCTTTCTGAGTCTGGATCAAGGTTTGACAAGTTGAGTGAGTCTATGGTTGAGAGCAATAACATGTTTTTCATATTTCTCTCTTTCTGGAAATATCTATTGCAATTTCTAACTGTATAGACTCCAAAGCTCTTCCACCTTTTAAAATAGATGTGCTGGTCGGATCTTTTGCTTCGCTTCCGTTTGTTGTTTGTTATCGTTGTTGTTCCATCAATGTTGTTTTATTATTAACCCAAAAAAAGAAATCAGTCTTAGATATTAGTGATTTTGCTGCGTTCCATTTACTTCGTTTGTGGGAAGTTGAAACTTGGGAATGACGGCACGCCCAAGTTGAAAGCGTTCCAATTCATAACTTGGAAAAATAATAAGACTGCAAACGTTTTTAGGCAGCAACTGCTGTTTTACAAGATCCCCAGAAAGGAAACTTCCGTTTTGAAATGATAAAGTACAATTGAGAGGAGCTGCACTGTTGTTTGCCTGGTTTGGATCTTGTTACAGCTGACAGCGGCGTCGAAGTTCATGAAAAATGGGAATTACACATACTATGTGTACTGCTGATTTAATGCAACAAAACAGGTCAGAGGTCGCCAGCAGCAAGTATATCCTAGCCCTAATAAATTTTTCTGTAATGTGGCCTCTTTGACTGGTCTTTTAACATTTATATTTGTTTTGTTTTTTTTAGTATTTCAAGGAGAAGGTGACTTACGGGAGATGATTCCAATATATAATTGGTACCTAAGACTACTTCTTACTGGAAATATTTCACTGTTTGCTTCTTTGTGGTCTTGCAGGTAGGGATGATGAAACCCGAAGCCTCGTTAGACACTGAGTTACATTGCCACAACTGCCTTTAGATCGACTCACTGTGTCGACACACTCCCTATTTAAAAGAGCTCCATCTGGCTGCCTGCTTGTGATGAGTTTGATGAGAAGCGTGACACAGCTTCACAACCTCCATTATGTTGCGGGGCTCCTTATCTATTATGCATGCCAGATATGTTCTGAATGACACTTTTTTATCCATCAGTGTTCAGTGTAAACGAGAAGAGGAGGAGAGTGTATGTAACCAGCTATAGGTTGCACCTGAAAGATAGAAAAGCATCAAAAATCAGCATTGATTGTTTGAAACCAGCTTGCTCAAAGGTCCTGCAGGCTGTCCTGCTCCCCTGCAGCTGTAGAATAGAACTTTATAACTTTGTAAACTATAAGGGGCTGATTTATGAAGAGGGCTAAATTGCTGCGGAATTCAACATCTGCTGCGCATTTTTGCTCCGGTTATGTTTCCACGGTTAGCGCCTCATCTATTAAGATAGCGCCTATTATTATTTGCTGCGCAAACAGCAGGATTTAAATGAGGATTCAGCAGCGCTGTTTGCACTGTCATGGAAGGATTCAGAGAGCAAGGAAACCGCAAACGCAAAATGAATTACGATCCAATCGAGGTTGAAATAATAGTGAAAAAGACAAATAAAAATATTGTTGAGCTCGAGAAACAAAATCTAAATGTCACCAGGATTGCTGCAATTGTTCAAGTCCAAGTTCAATTTATTTATAAAGCACACTAACAACAACCTTTCAGAGCCGAGGTGCTGTAGCTCTAATTAAAAAATATGCAAGGAACAATCAAGAAATAATAAAAGTTAAAAGGTTTAAAAGCTATAAAGAAATAATAATAATAATAATGTTAATAATAATTATAAGTATGTAAAGTAACTATATATAGTAAAAGGCTAAGAGAAGGATGTAAAAAAAGTCCTGACACGGGGGTAGAGAGAAAGGGGAGCAAAATCAGTGTGAGGGGACGGCTGAGAAAAGAGAAAGTTTTGAACAGGGTCTTACTGTAAGAGCAGGAGGAAAGTCGGACATCCAAAGAAAAAAAATGCTCATAATAAAACATCAGTAAATAAGACCGGCGGGGCGTCAAAAGAGATTCATTTGCGTCTTTCCTCCTCTTAACTTCATGCGCGGTTCCTCCGGTTTTTTAAACTGCATTTATTTTTTCGCAGATATTCTCCCATATTGCAGCAATTCTGGTGATATTCAGATTTTTTTCTTGAGTCCATGTGTGCAATGCACAAGGGGAAATTATTATATTTACCCAAAAGTCAACCATCTCCATATTCACCATCTCTCAGCTCTGAGAAAATGACTCTGTTCCTCAGAATGAAAGAATCCTGTACGACCTGGATTAGCCTATATATTTATAATAGTTTCCTTTGTGTGTCACACAAATTCATAGAATGTGTCGCTTCTGGTTCCTATAAATATGCTCTTTTTCTGAAGGAGAGACAAGTTGCACGAGTTGCACACATATCAGCCTTTAAACTCATTTAGCAATTATAATATTGCAACGCTGGATCGGCTCCTCAATCCTCTCCTCTCACGTTGTAAATATATTAATGGAACAGAAAAAATGCAATCTCTCAGTCGCCTTTCATGGTGTCTGCGCCTCCTCCTTAAAATTATTACTGCAGCCATTGTGTGTATACTGCTGCGCCAGTTTGCACCTGCTTTTCAGA